>SNQJ01S0065505.1:21046-40433 GCA_010110895.2 Picea sitchensis
ATTTGTCTAGGGAATCCGCATCTATCTGGCCTTCAAATATGGGAATGTCAAAATTAACCTATACCTTGAAAGGAGAGGTGCTTCCAAAGTGGTTGCTTGATAAATATGGAAATTTTTCTATCGACAGACGTTGAAGGATGCTAGAAAAATTCTCCATAATTTTGTCCCTCTGTCGCGTGAGAGCTTGCTAAAGAAACAAATTGATAGAATCTTCTTCTCTGTCATTTTTATTTTCTTCCTCAATGTAGGGTTTACTTGGAGTGTGAGAGAAATTTTCATCAAGTTAGACAATCTCAAAACCAAAGTTTCTAAACTTAGACCTCATCGGGGACATGCACTGAAAAAATATCAAGAGCATCCTCCTTTGATATCATTAATCTATATTGTTTTCAGCACGAAATGACAGAAAATATATAATGAAGAAATGTACATATATGTCTCGGGTATCCAATAATATAACAAAAATATATTATATATTCAACCATAAACACAGAGATACAGTGATGCACAATTTCCATTAATGAGTGAAAATGTACAAACACTGTAAAAATATAGAGTGAAAGACTCGCTAGAATGGTGGAAACTTATCTCTACGAAGAGATGTGAAATCTACTAGCATTTAAAAGAAGATGATTGTTACAATGAGGATGCAAGGCATTTTTTACATAAAGAAAATAAAAAACCCTAACCCTGGAAGATGAAAAGCCAACAATTTTGTGGACCCGTTTTGTTTAGTTTGGTGTATCAACTTTCGGGGGGCATAACTTTGGAGTACGATCTTTGTTTGGGGAACACGATAGCTATTTGAAAGACTTTCAATGATTAAGAATGCATATGATAAGTTTAAACAAATTTATAAACCAAACTAATGTACATGGTCTCGATCAGTTCCTTGATTTTGTCACTTAACACACCATTTTCTTCCATGCTTATACTTGCATTTTGGATGTTGATATTGTGAATCTTGTAATTAAATTGTGCAGGATGCATGGTTATGATGTTTCTTTGTTAGACACATCTTTATGCTATCGTATCCTTTAATTCGCCAAATCTCCATGCCATTGATAGGCACATGTTCCTCTTAACTCTTTCATGCTTGTTAATTGGATACTTAGCTTTCTATGCAATCTCACATTATTAGATGATGAATGGGTATACTCTTGATTTTCCTTTTAGTGTCACTTGCAAAAATGGAGCATGAAAACCTATGCACTTGAAACATCAAAGTACATTAAACCTCCAAAATCACATAAGGAAATACAATCATTTTAAGTTCTAAACCCAAAGAGAGCATCCTTTGTATAGGAAATACTACCTTATCACTCTAAAGGCATAAGATGTTTTAAAAGCATGAAGTTATACCCTACCAACTCCACATTCCTCTTTAGCAATTACTATTTTAGCTACATATTGTGTATTTTTTTCATCTATCCTCAACTCCTCTGATGCCATCCTATACCCCTTACTATGATTTTCTTTTCCTTCCCATTAGGAACCAAGGTGTAATGATCCTCATATTTACCCCCAAAAAATTTTGTCTATACATAAATTCTTGGTAGAAAAGGGTTTTAATTAAGCAAACCTGTCGTCAACTTGATTATGAAACTTTGTACTAGCCTTTCTTCATAAATCTAACATAAAATCCTTTCTACAACTCTTGGATTTATACTTACCACAAGATTCCCTATTTATGTCAAGAGTAGAAAGTTATAAGGAAAGGTCCTCAAGACTTTGGCAAGCCCCCTTTCTTCTTTGTAAATTTTCTTTTTACCCATATAAATACTTATGTAAGGCGGTAGCTTACAATGAACGTTGCAACTCACTTTTTAAAACTCACAAGAATACCAAGTTTACGCAGAAACCCCCGTGTGGGTGTTATCCTAGGTAGTTTTAGCTGGTACTTAGTCATAAGAGTCATGCATCGGGAATTTCTCTTTTCTCTTACACCAAACAACTAACCCAACTACTAAGTCTTCAACCTGAGTTATGACGATTTCAAATCGAAACCATTATTTGAGTGGAGGAGGAGGTATACTGTCGTAAAATTTAAAGCTCTGTAGCTTCAATTAATGGCCGCCCTGTGCTTCCCTTGTATTTACAGGGACCCATAAATGAGGTGTCACTTTCACTCTGCCACTATCACATGGCTACCCATCCTCCACACTCATTGCATTTACTACAAGGCATCGAAGTGATGCGTAGGGTTCAAAGTAGGTTTACAGTTTATCATTCCTAAGTTTTTCTTTTCGAAGAGGTTCTGCTTGCCCCAAATTTTAGAGGCTAAGTATGTGAGTAAAGGAGGTCGCTCCATGGTGTATCTAACAACGCGATTGAGACCCTGGTAAGTTCTTCTTAAGCCCATTACCGAAAGATATAATAAGGGGTCTACTCCTCGAAAATGTTAAGTATTCGGTTGTTCTATCAGTCACTATAGTATCCTTTCTGCGCCTGTTATGTTCTTATTTGCCAAAATTTTATTTGCAGTTTCTTTAGAGGTAACCCTTAGTCTTAAAGGAAAACAGTTCCTCCCTGAGATTTTTCGTTATTCCTTCTATGGTCAGGCGATTGATATCCCTCGATAGTAGTTACCAAAACCTTTCGAAGTTAGGGTTTCTCGAAAGCATTCTTCATATCACACATAAGTGATGGGCTTTCATTTAACTATGGAAGGTAGCGTTATTATGAAAAGTATCCCGGTGAAATGCTTAAGTCATGGTATATAAGTCAGTTTTTTTCGTTATTCCTATTACCGCTCTTCCTCAAAGAGTCTCACGGAGATAGGTTGGTCCTGTGCATAGTTCATAAGTGTATATTGTTTTTGTTTGAATAGGGTAATATGTTAAACTTTACTTCGTTTACCTCTCCTACAACTGGTGGAATCGTCATTCTGTAATTCTGTCAGACCCTCGATTGGTCTTCTTTTTACTGAGGTTATCATCCGCTTTTGGGGTACTTGATTATTATATAGGAAATTCCTATGGAATGAATCCATTATTTACTGTTGATACTATTGGTTAAGTATATAAGTTCGTTACAGATTTGGTTCAGGATTGATTTAAATTTCACCCTTGAATCGTGTCCATAATCTCTATGAAAAATCTGTGTTATTGCCTCATCTTTCTCTTGTGGCGAATTTATACAGTTTACAAGTTAAGAATTTCATCTATGAACATTTGTTATTATCACTAATGGTGGGCCTTGTTGTCGCGAGGACCCATCAGAGAATGTACTACATCCTCCTCCCTCGACTCGAACATTTAAATAGACAGCATGTGATGTGGCAAGGGTTCAAACCCACCCATCAACAAGATAAGTATATTTCTGAAAGGAAACATCGGTTTAACTTGCATAGTCTGATTGTAATCTACTTTTATTTGATACTTATTTCTCGAATAAAGACTAATGTTTTACAGGATTTGATTACTTCCAGGGTCTCCGTCTGTGCAATCCTCGGATACCCGTCACTACCTCCTACACAAAAGGTATTTGGGTTCTGAACCTCTCACATCTCGGGCTAACCCTACAGGTTCTAGCATCATCTAAGAAGATCATGATTCAACTAGCTCTGTTGTAATTAGTTATGTGTCTACTGTAATGTTTTTTGGAGTAAACCTTTGGGGTCGTTCTTCCGTTTATGGCATAATGCCAATTTTTGTATAAGTATTGAATCTGTAGTTTAACAAAGATTCTGGCCCACTATGTACTACAATTATTTTCTTTAATTATTGAAAGAGAGTCCTAGTCAAATTCACTCGAAATGATAATCTGGGTCAAAGTAATTATGTCTCTCAAATTCAAACATTGTATTCATTATTTATGAAACTCGACTCTGTTCTATACCATTGGCCTATCCCGTTAAAGAAAGGAAAGAGTTTTCTCCATAGTTTAACAATGGATTTACTGGTATCTTTTGGTCTAGTATATTCGATTTAAAATTAGATGAAGTATATTGGATGTCTCTTTAACTAGAGTATTCCAACTCTGATGCATNTATTTTCTTTAATTATTGAAAGAGAGTCCTAGTCAAATTCACTCGAAATGATAATCTGGGTCAAAGTAATTATGTCTCTCAAATTCAAACATTGTATTCATTATTTATGAAACTCGACTCTGTTCTATACCATTGGCCTATCCTGTTAAAGAAAGGAAAGAGTTTTTTCCATAGTTTAACAATGGATTTACTGGTATCTTTTGGTCTACTATATTCGATTTAAAATTAGATGAAGTATATTGGATGTCTCTTTAACTAGAGTATTCCAACTTTGATGCATTTAATTTATACTTGTAGTTATAGATATGTCGACAATTCCTCATATTTAGAATATAGGAAGAATTCTTATGGATATATGCTTATATTTTTGTATATGCGTAAAGGTTTATGTAGCCCTAGGGTTCTGTATTTCATTGATACTTGTAGTTATAGATATGTCGACAATTCCTCATATTTAGAATATAGGAAGAATTCCTATGGATATATGATTATATTTTTGTATATGCGTAAAGGTTTATGTAGCCCTAGGGTTATGTATTTCATTGTAATGTTTTAGGTTATGGAAAGAACTATATATATATATATATATATATATATATATATATATATATATATATATATATATATATATATATATATATATATATATATATATATATATATATGTTATACATACAACTATTCATGTAGACATTAGGTTCTATATTTCTTTTGTGAATTTAAATTGCATTTACATAAATATATTTATTCCAATATACATATAGACTAGTTCTCAAACCGTTCATGCTCAGATGATCATACCGGAATTTTGACCTAAAGGAAATGTCTCTATTATAACAAAAGTCGAGTTTTTAAAAATTGATCACTTTCATAATTAAATCACATCAATCCACCCCATAACCTATGTAATTAAATAAATTCTAACTTACATGGAATCTAATCCATTTCATAAAGAGTGGTTGATTATTGTATCCATACAAATGCATTATAGGCGTGATCAATTCCTCCAGAGACAGGGGGAATAATTCAATTCAGATATATCAATCTCATTCTTTAGATATATGATCATATAAACATATGCATTACAACAATTAGATGTATTACAGTGATTAGATACAATCATTCAACCAAATGCAATATAGTAATTAGATACAATCATTTAACCAGATGCAATACAACAGGTATACATAATCATTCAAAATGGAGAAGAGAAGATTTCATATCTGAAATACTTTGCGAGAAGATAAAGGGAACAACCACACTCCTCCCAACCATAGAAGAGGGCATCAAAATCACTTGTCTGTTCACCCCTAGCCTAACCATGAATTCATGAGGGATAACTCATAACTCCTACTCAACAGTGCCATTCAAGGTGGGAAAATCTTTCCTTCCCTCCCATAAATTAGTGTTCATAACAACAAGAAATCGGTAATACATTTTCCCAACATACTCCTCCTTGCCTCACACTTAGCAAAATAGTGTTCATAACAAAAGAATAATTCTTTCCCAACATACTTAGCTGACGATACGCCTCCCCTCGCATATCTTCTATTTAAAACCATATTTTGCTTAGGTATTTTTTTTTCTCTCCTTGGGAATTTTCACATCTTTCTAGATCTTTACCTGATTTTCATGGGTTGCCAATGGCCAAATCCTTTATTTTCCACTTGTAACAATCATCATACAGGTATTTCCAACATGTTCCCCAACTCATGGATTCATGGTTTGTTGATTTTAACATGGTTGTTCATTTTTCCTCCTACAATAAATATAAAATATAATGTTTTCATACAATGTCATAGTCAAATAAATTTAGTTGGGTCAAATAGAATCTTTGCCCAACAGTCATAATAGTTAATTACAATTTTACCAAATTCAGAATTGCAAGTGCAAAAAATGTCAAAAATTTCCCAAATTCGAATCTACTAAAAAACGAAATAATTTTCTAACAATTTTTAGGTTCAAAATAATTTTACATTTTGGGGATGTCACACAAAGAAAGCCAAAATATCTCATTTTGCATTCTCTAGTTTTCTAAGTTAGAAGAAATATGCCCACACACAACCTTAAGGATTCAAAGAGAAGGAATTCTTTCTGAAATTTAGGGGAGGATTCAATAGGAGTGATACTATAAATACCTTTAGGATATACAACAATACTAAGGTTGTTGTGGTCTTAACAACCCAATTGGATAGTTTATTTTTATAAACTACAAGGATATGTTGATATGATAGCTCTTGAATTTGAATGCAATTTTCAAAATATCAAGGTCAAGAATACATCATAGTAGTGAGACGATTGGTAATGTAGGTTCATGAATCCATCATTAGAGAAGAAGATTAAGGACTTTTATGGGTTTTATGGGATAAATATGGAAAGGAAGGAAGATTGTAATCAATGCTAGTAAACTATTTTTCCTAATTTGTATGCTTAGAAGACTAAATTGGAAACAAGAATGGGGTCAAAAGAGATACTCTTAGAAACCTATGGGATCAAGTATCCTACCACATACTAAATTATATCACTTATGAGGGAAGTTTTGGTATGTTATATGCATACCATTTCGGGTTCTTGCATTAGATCAAGAATTTTTTTCACCATAGACTTGACAAAATAATGAGAATTCCTTATTTCCTACTATAGTATTTAAAAGAAATGAGTTCAAAGGTTAATGAAGGGAAAGATGAGGGCTTGGCCCACGATGAACTCATAAAATTTCTGGTATGTGATGTTATGGAAATATAATTTGTTAAATTACCTTAGGAATAATTTGTGACCATGGATAGAAAAACATTTTTGGCCTCCCAACAATCTATCTAGGAACCCGGTCAAGAAAGAGACATGAGGAAGAAGACATTTGGGAAGGTATAGGTCTCAAAAAAATATATATATATCAAAAAATGATCAAGGTGGAATATTTACAAAAATAAATAGCTTCCACCTTATTCAAAATAAGGGACATGAGATATAAACCCTTTGAAAATCAAAGAAATACACCATCTCTAGGGAAGAATAGATATTAATATAGCATGGAAAGAACTAAATCTCAAACAATCTCCAAGATTATCCCAACTATATCCTCCATCATAGCATACTTGGAGGACAATCTTATATTTACTAAGATCCTATTAGGGGAATGAGAGAGGAGAAAAAGGAAACAACACCACCTACAAATCATGTGATGCAACTCACCTTAAATGAGATAGAGGCAGCAAGGGATTCATCCCTTGGATGGAAGAGCCTAGTGAGGGAAAGATCGACAAGGAAGAGTATGTACAAATCAATGAAAACGATTTGGAGAATCAAATTCATAACTTGTAGAAAAAATTCCAAATCATGAGAATGTGGTGCATTGACAACAAAGAGACAACTTGAGGTAGAAAATTCTCCTTCAAAGAGGCTAGCAAAGGAAATTAGAAAAAGTATAGATTGGAGATAATTTAAGCATTTATATCCAAGATGGCCTAGATAGTAGAATAAATGATTAATTGTAGATAGCTATCAAAGATTTTAAAGTCTACATTCATCAGAATTGTAGCATGCCCAACAATACATACACTCTAGACTTGATAAAAGCTGCATAAATGGAGTCCACGAGATCATATCTCATTTTTTCATATTATATATTTATTACTTGAAAAAGGAATTTTCATGGCTCTTAGGTTCGTTTACACACTTTTCTATCTCTAAAACCGACCGGGCATTGGGAGTGGTTAGGGATCTAGTAAATTCCTTGCCCTTTACAGAAGCTCAATTGGGACTAAAACTCAATTGTTCACTCCTCGTAACCAACACTAAAATTCATGAGATGATGTGAGGTCAAAATTAAAATTGGAGCAACCACAAAAAATCATTACAATTTAATTAAAATGAGTCTCGATAAGACCCCTTGGTTTTTATACTTAATAAATCTATAACTCTTCTTTCTGACATCAATTTGTCTAACATTTTGTTGTGAAGAATAATAACCACCAAGATATTTATAATGAGTGGTTGGATTCCTTATTTTGACCTCATCTTGCAGTTTTCATAATCTATGAAGAAAAATCTCCCTTATTTGTCAAAATATTTTTGTCAGTTTTCATAGTTTTGAGCCTCATAAATGAATTTTGTCACTTGTGTTTGAGTTTGTATTCCTAAAAAATTTCAACATATCCTCTTTTGGAATTTGAAGATAAACTTGAAAGACAACCAAAAAATGTGTACAAAAGGCCCTTGGAGGCTAAAGTATAGTATTTGTGCGGAATGTTGCTTTAATGGAATCAAAGTTTCTCTCCATATTTTTCATGTTTGTCTATGGAATTTGATCCAAATTCATCAATTTTGTTATTTGAGATATATGCATGAAATTAATTTAATTTGCAAAATAAGCTTTTAGGGGCCAAGTGCACTATTGGGGAAACACATGGTCAAATTGTCAATTGTACCCAAAACCTATTTTACCAAGACTTCAAGTGATTAATAATGCAAATGATATGCTTATAAAAACCTAGAAACCAAACTAATGTATATGTTGTGAGTCACTTCCTTGATTTTTGAAACTTAACACACAATTTTCTGCCATGCTTCTACTTTCATTTGGATGTTGATATTGTTAATCATGACGGTATGCGAGGATGGATAGCTATGATGTTCTAGATTAGACACATCGATTCTATCATTGAAGCAAATGTATAAAAACATAGAAGTTTTGTTCTTGAAGTTCAAGTGATGAATATGGAGGATGACCAACAAAACATGCTTAATTGGAAGTATTGGGTGACATACATTCATCAGTTGAGACTTTCACCATGGCCAAATGTTTCAGTTTGCAATCCATAAAACATTATTCTAAATATTATTAAATAATTTGGGGTTGTAATGACATACACAAAGATTTATAAAGAAATAGATGTTGATGAACAATGCTTGTATTGAACCCCAACACTATACAATGGACCAATGTGCTTGATATTTTGTATGTTGTTAATTCTAGGGACACTTTACTTGATTTTGGTCAATTCATAAAAGTGTAAACAACAATAAAGAGGGTATGATGGGATAGGGTGTATTTTAGGTGGCTTCTTGTCTTCCATGTTTTATAGGTATCTAGTTTCCTTTAATTTTTGAGATTATAGGTTATAAATTTCTTTTGTGTTTTCTCTATATTTATCCAGTATTCACTGAACCACGTGAACGTATCTTGATCTAGAGGCTCTCAGAGACCAGCTAGCTCTAGATTCAGCAGTGAGTGATTTAAGTGAACTGGGAGTTCATGATACAATGACTCCATAATCACCTGCCACTCCAAACCCCGAACTCCAAAAATAGAGAAAATTCAACGCCTTAGAGTGTCAGAAGACACTTGACCTTAATCTCCTGCGCTTCTCTTCAGAGATCCAACGTCTCACAACCCAGGGCACTTCTCCTCGAAGTGTCTCCACTATTCATTTAGGCTACTCTCTGCGTGACCTCTTAAGAGGGTTAAAATGCATGCGAATCCTTTTGATCACTTTGGCGGAGTTGTGCATGAATGTTAACTCTCACGAACCTCAAAGGTTCCTTAGAATTTCGGATTTAGATATTTCCTAACAAATATACATATAAGTAGGTTGGAAGCGGTTTGAGTAGTTACATAGTGATAAATTATGGAAAAATTTATCATAAGATTTTATGTTTGAAGTAAACTAGACTAGTGTAATAATAATGTCATTATGGACATAAATGAATCTTACAACTTCTCTTAAATTCTAAAAACACGAAATTGAATTATGTCATAGATATTTTTATATGGTGAAATAGAGGGTACATTACATATGGTGTCGGAGAAAAAGATACAACATTGGGCTCAAATAGGGCCACATTAGCTACTTAGTATACATTCCGACGTGTGAAAAACAAATAAATCTTATGGTTCAACGAGGAAAGCCCTTCATTTTTGTAAATATATGGTAGCTCAGGAGGGTGCATAAATCGGGATGGAAGGAAATGCATAACAAGGACCTAAAAGATCCAAAAGATAGAACAATGATGGGAAGCTCACCTGAGAGGTGTTAGAAACGATGGGGAATCTTATTGTTGAACTACAGTTTTCAAAGTAGACAATGTGTGAAAAAATTGAAGAAATCGCCAGGAACACAAAGAGATAAATGAAGTCCTGCTGGGTATTATAGTAACTAAGAAAATCCCAAAGTATGATAAAAATGAAGAGAAATCAATAAAAGGGGCCTCGAAGTGCGGATAGGAAGCAGGAAAAAGGAGGCAGAGTTCATCTTGAAACCTTCATTTGAGGACAAAACTATACTGGGAAAAGAAAGCAGTGTAGACCACCTTGAAGGAGAATTTAAAAGATTAAACCATCTACCTTTGATGAGAAGAATCTAGGATAGGAGGAGAAGTTGAGGCATGGTTGTTCGACATCAAAAAAATACTTCGGATCTACAACTATTCCAGCAACGTGAAGGTGAGAATGGCCATCTACAATTTGAAGGGAAGGCCAGCAATACAGTGGTAGGACACGAAGTGGCCAAGGGCCCTAAAGGAAGCTTGATTGGAATGGTTCAACTTTAAAGTATTTCAAGCTTGATAACTTTGAAAGCTATTATGAAAGGGAAACGAAATAATTTTCTAGTTACAAATCAAGGATGATGATGGAGGGCCTTATAAATAAATTCCTACGGAACTACTAAGGTTTGTACTATACATCTGGGAGGATAAGGTAAAAATCCAATGATTCTTAAGATGTTTACCACATGCCTAATGGGACATAATTGATTTTGACAACTCCAAGTCCTTCAGTGAGGCATTCAGGAAATCACGAATGCGCTATGACCAACATAAACAATGGGTAGATTTTCCAAAGACCTGGAAGGATGGGAATCCTCAGATCAAATGGACCCGGTGGAAGAAGGTATACCAACCAGCTCCTTGTCGAAATGCAACAAAAGTTTCCCAAGGAAGGATTTTGACTCCAATCATCTGAATACACAAGGTGGTTGTAAACACATGTTGGGAGCAGAGAAGTTTTGGGACAACTCTGCTTGACCATTAAAGTTTTGAAGTGTGGAGAGCCTCATCTAAGGAGAAACTGTCCACGTTTAATTATATCGAACAATTTGTTGTTCACAATTTGCAGGAAACCTCAACAGTGGGAGACATAGGCAGAATTCTGCATCGGATAAATCCGACCATAGATGGTCGACAAGATGACCATCAATCCTCGGTGGTATAAATCCAAGGTAAAATCAATATTTTCGAATTTATGTTTTATTTGACCCTGGAGCTACGTTAACTTATATCACTCTCGTGCAGTAGAATTGAATAAACTTAAAGCTGACAAAATCATGCCTTGTACAACTAGCAAAAAGTACTAAAAGAAAAGTGGTTAGCTTTATTTCTGATCTTGAGTTCAACAAATGGTCAAAGATAAGGACCAATCTAAACATCCTACTACTAGGATCTTATGATATTACCGAGAGATGGGTTAAGTTGGAACTGGGCAAAGATACTTGGCTATAAGGGCAAATTTTGGCCGACGACCCAAGGTATACTAAAACCTATATCAGTCAGGAAAGTTTCAGCGATGCAACTCAGAAATGTATTAGAAAGGGATGTATAGTTTAAGCCATCCAAGTGATGAATCTATTAGGAAAAGAAGATAAGCCCAAGTTAAAGACTTTGTTGTCCTACAACAATTCATGAACTTATGTTTGTGGATGAGATATGAGTACCTCTAGAAGGGAAATAGATTTCTCCATAGACCTAATACCTGGAGCAAGTTTGCCTAATAAATAAGCCTATAGATTAACCCCTCAAGATAATGAAGAAGTGAGAAGACAGTTTCAAGAATTGTTGGACAAAGAGTTATATCATATAGGTGTCTACATGCATAGAACACCAGTTCTCTTTGTGAAAAAAAAAGATGGTACTCTAAGACTATATGTGCTGATTATATGAACAAGCCAAACAAAATTACCATTAGAACAAATACCCCTTACCAAGGATAAATGTTATGTTCGATCAAGTTGGTGGGACCAAGATCTTTCAAAATTGGATTTACGATCGGTTATCATCAAGTTAGGATAAGGAGGAGGACATAAACAAAACAACTTTTGAACAAGATACAAACACTATGAGTTAGTAGTCATACCTTTAGGACTCACTAACACACCAACCACATTCATGTGCTTGATGAGCAACATTTTCATCTAGTACTTAGACAAGTTAGTAGTAGTATTTATCAATGATATTCTAGTCTATTCTAAAATGGAGGGGAGGAACATAATGAACACTTAAGAATAGTTATGCAAACAATAAGTAAACACAAACTATACACAAAATTGACAAATGTGACTTTTATAAAATAAATACAATATTTAGGACATGTCATTTTAAATTTGAAACAAATTGACAATTCGAGACATATCAGGTAGAAGGCCAAATGCTTGGAGACACTTTAAGGTAGAAGAGTCCATGGGTTGTGGAGAGAAAAATATGAAGGGATGGCTGATGCGGAATACTAAGAATAAGGGTGAGCAAATTATGATGGAATTTACACTAAGGTGGTGGAATAATTTCAAAGCAGTGTGCAAACTCGGATAAACCAGATCTAAGTATCGACAGAAGGGACTATTATGATTTAAAATAGACTTTACATACCGGATTCAATAGAGCTAAAATTAATTGTTTTAGACAAAGTGCATAATATTACGGACATCGGTTACCAGAAAACAATAACAAGACTTACAAAACTATTTTACTAGCCTAACATCAAGGGTGAAATAGCAGAGTACTTAGCTAAGTGCCAAGATTTTGTGAGTTAAAACAAGCACCAACACCCGGTAGATACTATTACATTACATTACCGGTCTGAGAAATGGAAATGGGAGACTATATATCACTAGAATTTTACATAACATGTTTTCTAAAACTTCGAAGCAGTATTCCTATCGCGTTTATGTCGATAAACTCAAAAGTGCACACTTTATTCCTATAAAATCTACTTTTAAAAGCTATAAATGTTGCTGAAATATTCATTAAATTTGCTTGCATGGGTATTCCTAAAATGGTGGTTTCAGATAGAGACATAAAATTTACATCCACTTTTGGAAGGAATTGTTTCTTGAGGACTAAACACTAACGATCTTCAATATGCGCTTCTCCATCCACAAATGGATGAATGAGGCCAGAAAGGACAAACCATATCATAGAGGATATGCTTAGCATGTACATAAGAACAAGCCCGAGCAATGGGAAGACTGCTTGCACTTGGTAGAATTTGCATATAACAATGGGTTGCCAAACTTATTTAAGTTGGGGCCTTTGAAATGTTGTATGGAAGAGAAGCGTACAACTCAATTAAGCTGGGATAGCTTGGTATGGACTCATGGTTGGATGGAGATTATCAAGAAATGGAGAACATGGTAAAGAAAGGACAACAGAACTTGAAAGCACATGATAGATTTATAAGAGTTATCTCTGAGGATGAAAGGAGCACTTAGATTTCAAAGTGGGAGGCCGATGTTTGTTGAAGGTCAAAGTTCAAAAACTCGAAGTTAAGGAGGCGTACCAAGATGGCACCAGTTTTGTGGGCCCTTTGAGATGCTAGCTCGGGTGGACTTGTGCCATATCGTCTTGCACTTCCAGCTAATCTAGAATTCATAATGTATTTCATGTTTCTTTGTTGAAAAATTATATCCATGACCATTCTCATATGATTGATTGGAACTTAGAGCGGGTGAACTTAGAAGGTGGACCTGGGAGTGGAACCCTAGCATTCTGGTGGAAATAGCACTTGAACAGAGTGCGTCGCTCTGGGAGTAAAGGTTGATAAGACACTTTACGAGTCTGAGGAAATGGGCTTAAGGATTTGGAGGGAGATTTGTGGAAATATAATCCAATCCACTGTTCCAAGAAAGGAGCGAACATAGGACAATGTTTACTTAAGGGGAAAGGATGTGACATCCCAAAAATAAAATAATTTTGAAATTTAAATTCATTGGAAATTTATTAGTTTTAGTAAATTCAATTGGAAAATTTTGCCATTTATGGCAATTCAATTTGAATTTAATAATTGTAGTCATTAACATGGCTTTGATTTGGATCAACTAACTATTTGACTATGACACTTGTATGAATACAAAATGGTACATATTGATTGCAGAGGGACAAATGGAACAACCATATTGAATTTGACCAGCGGCTCCATGAGAGGGGAACATGTTGAAACTACCCCAGTTGTTACAAGTGGAGGATCGTGTGATTTGTCCATTGGAAGCCCACGAAAATTAGGGATTTAGAAATATGTGAAAATTAGCAAGGGAGGGAAAAGACTTGGGCAAAATTGATAAATAGCATATGTGAGGGAGATTGAGAGCGGCGCCAATTATCTTGAGGAGGAAAGAGACTATGGATTTTCCTTGTTGTTATGAGCTCATGAAGTGTGAGGCAAGAGGATAGCTGCTAGAATTGTGGACATTGTTGAGGAGTAGTGCTGAAATTCTCCCTCATGGATTCATAGTGGGAGCTAGGGGTGAATGGAAAATAAATTTTTACGCCTATTCTACGGTTGGGAGGAGTGCGGATGTTCCCTTGCCTTGCTCCTGCAAACCAAGCTGAGATATGTTGATCTATTCCTTCTCTATTTTAAATAATCATTTATAATTGATATGCAAATGTTTATTTTGTATTGAAGTACTTCCATGGGAGAAATCTATCATGTCCTGGAAATCATTCACATGTAGAAAACCGTAGGAACATAGTAGGAATTATTTGTTATAGAAACAACTCTAATGCTGTAATGAATGGGTAGTAGGAGCGATGGAGTATCTTCATCTGGGATAGAGGTATAATAGAAATAACAAATCATATTACAAGTCTGTTATTAATACGAGGGGCATGTGAGTACATAAATTGTGTATATGAAAGTATTAAACTAGTTAAGCATATTTTAGCGTGATTGTTTTTAAGAGTCCTGTTTTCCATGAGGTTGTACACCTTTAAGTATTCAAAATCTCATAATTTAGACTATTGTTTAATGGCATAAACCATAGAGAACAAAATGGGATCCTTCAAGTTAACTATGATTGATGAAAATGGGATCCTTCGTGTTAACTATGATTTGATGTGTAAACTACTGGTGTGTAAGAATGAGACCCAAGTTAGGTAGATATACTTGCATGTTTATATTTCTATAGGTAAATATGCAGGACCGTAACATGTAACTGAGTTTTCCAATTATTAAACTAGAATCAAGATGAAACTATACCTATGACAACGAATCGTTATATATATAGAGAGAGAAAGCTATAGGTCTATACATACTTATAGGTAGAAATAAGTACAGATGTTAATGGAGAGTTAAAGAGAATTCCCCGCAGTAAGAATGATAATACATGCCTTTATACGCGCACATAGAAGACAGTAAAAATGGCTAATGTTCTAGCAGTCATGAAGATCCAACCTTGCAATTAAAAGCATAATTAAATGTGCAAAACTGATTACTTTGACAATCTCAGACTCCCTTCTTTTTTTTATTTCTCTGTATAGGTTCCCTTAGATGATGATAATGATCTAAGAAATGTCGATGTATAACCAGGAAGGACAATGAATCAGTATTCATGTATCTCTGTCATAAGCTAAACAAAGTAATAACATTACTAAAGTATTGTTGCATGACCAGGATACACATCTAATAGGATTATATGCATACATTTGTATATTAATTGATACCTGTACATTAGTTTAATATTATGGAGCCCCATTTTTTTTGTTGAGATGTGATTCAAAAGATGTGGGCCTTTGGAAATACATAAATTCTATGCAATGCATAAAAGTTCAGACTATACAAACAACAAATACGGAAATACAGTAGAGAAAAACATCCTAACTAAACCTTAGTAAAGTTTCTGGAATTCAAAAGATAAGAAGTATGAAAAATCAAAATAATATCCAAGAAAGGAATTGAGTCAAAATAACTATCCATGATGATGGTTGAATTCCATTTGAGAAAATCTGCACATGTGCCCCATTTTCGGCGCAATTCTCTGTTCTGAACCAATGCACACCTTTCACATTTCAGGGTTTTGGGACTCCTGCTTGCAAGCTCTCCCAGACTTCTTTTCCTTCCAAATCCTGGTCACTGAAATGTTGAAAAGGGATTAATGGTTTTGGATCACCCCTTATCCTCCGTCCACGTGACCACCACACTGTGACCTGGTGTTATTCCTTCGACTGCTTTCGGGGTATCACGATTCACGATTTAACGAGTCCGGCTGCAACGATTCTAGTTCCTTCGAACTCCCAGACCCCGAAATGCCGAAATCTCCCCCTTGAGAGATCAACGGTCCAGAGTACTCTTGAACCGACAACCACTATCCCACTGGATCGATGACCCACAACCTTTCAGGATTTTCCCGGAACCTTGACCACCCACCACATATCCTACTTGAAGAAGGTTGTTGATCGTTTCGCAATTTTGTGAGCCGGGACTTCTTGTCTCACAACTGCTTCTCCTCGAACTCCCGGTGTCCAAACCCCCAGCGGGCTTGGAAATTTGACACCTGTCCTCCAAAATGGACGGTCCCGATGCTTTCGGGACTTGGCGAGTCATATGCCTTCTATTGTTACGATTTTTTAAATCTCGCTCACCTTTTCTGGATCTGACGATTCACGACAAATCAACACTTCTTCATCGAAGTTTATGCCGTCCGTTCTACCCTTCTGTGTGGCTTCCCAGGGATTAAACCCCTCGCACCTCCTTTTGGATCTGACGACCATCGGACCTTGGCGCTAGATCTGATGGTCTAGATCCTTTTTCCTGTGCACCTCCCAAGGAATGAACCCCATGCAGGTATCTTGATCCAACGACTCTCAAGCCACTGCGCTCCATATCCGACGGTTGGTGCGATTTTGTGAACTGGGAGTTCACGATGCAGCGACTCCATAATCACCAGCCGCTCCAAACCTCAAACTCTGAAATAGTGAAATTCAATGCCTTAGAGTGTTGGAAGACACTCGGCCTTAATCTCTTTGTTGCTCTGCAAGATCCAACAACTCTCGAAACTTCAGTACTTCTCCCCAAAGTGTCTCCACTGTTCATTTTAGTTGCTCTCCTACGTGACCTCTCAGAGGCTAAACTCTGTGCACCCATATCCTTTTGATCTAACGACAGTTGTGCACAACCCTGAGCTTTAACTCTCTGAACCTCAAAGGTTCCTTCGACCTAAGTTTAGATATTTCCTATATACATATAAGTATGTTGGAGTAGTTTGAGAGTTAAGGGAAGTCATATAATTATGGACATAATTTATCCATATAAGATTTTATGTTCGAAGTAAACTAGAGTGGTGTAATAATGTCATTATTGACAGAAATGAATCTTACCTTCTCTTAAATTCTAAGCTTAAACAAAATTGAATTATGTCATAGAATTTATCTTTTATGGTGAATTTGAGGTACATTACATATGGTATCAGAGAAAAAGATACAACACTGGGCCTGAACAGGGCCACATTAGCTAGTTAGTATACATTATGACGTATGAAAAACTAATAAATATTATGGTTCAAACATAAAGCCCTTTCTTTTTTTTGTAAATTATGGCAACTCAGAAGGGTGAAGAAATCAGGATGGAAGGAAATCCGCAACAAGGACCTTTGGGAGATCCAATACAGAATAGTGATGGAAGCTCACCCACGGAGGTGTTGGAAACAATGATGAATCTTATTATTGAAACACATGTTTTCAAGGCCGACAATGAAAATAAAAGAAAGTACAACAGGAATAGCAAGAGATAAATGAAGTGTTGTTGGGTAGTATAGTAACCAAGAAAATCCCAAAAGATGATAACCATGATGAAGAAGTCAGTAAAAGGGCCTCCAAGAATTTTGGACCGGAAACAGAAAAAGGAGACAGTTCGTCTGAAGGGACACCTTTAGTTGAGGACAAAACTATACCAGACAGAAAAAGAAAACAAGTAGACCACCTTGAAGGAGAATTTAAAAAGATTAAACCAGCTACATTTGATGGAGAATCCCGGACAAGAGAAGAAGTTGAAGCATGGTGGTTGGATATCAAAAAATACTTCCAAATCTACAACTATTCCAACAACATGAAGGTAAGAATGGCCGTCTACAATTTGAATGGGAAGGCCAACATCTGGTGGCAGGACCTGAAATTGGAAAAGGTCCTAAAGGAGAAACAGTTGGAATGGTCTGACTTTAAGAAGTATTTCAAGAAGCAATACCTTTCTGAAAGCTATTATGAAAGCAAGACAAAAGAATTTTATGAGTTATGACTCAGATAGATGACGATGAAGGACCTTATAAATAAATTTATGGAACTACTAAGGTTCTTACCGTACATCTAGGAGGATAACGTAAAAATTCAGCGATTCTTAAATTGTTTACCACAAGCTTACCAGGACAGAATTGAGTTTGACAGCCCCAAATCCTTGAGTGAGGTATTCAGGAAAGCACAAATGTGTTATGATCAGTATAAACAACGAATAGAGTTTCCCAAGACCTGGAGGGATAAGAAGCAAGATCGAATGGACTAGCGGAAGAAGGGATATTAGCTATCTCCTTATCAAAATGCAGAAAAAAGTTTCCCAACGAAGGATTTTCACTCCAATCATCTGAATACGCAAGGTAGCGGTAAACCTGGGAATGAAGAAGTTTTTGGACAACTCCTGTGAGCCATTAAAGTGTTGGGAGTGTGGAGAGCCTCATCTAAGGAGGAACTGTCCACGTTTAATTGTAGCAAACAGAACTGATGTTCACAATTTGCAGAAATCCTTGACAGTGGGAGACGTGGGCAGAATTCTACATCGGATAAATGCAGCTATAGATGGTCGACAAGCTGACCACCAATCCTCGGTGGTAGAAATCTAAGGTAAAATCAATGACACTCAAATTTCTGTTTTAATTCACCCTGGAGCTACATTAAGTTATATTACTCTCAATGTAGTAGAGTTGAATAAACTTAAGAAACTGAAGCATGCAAAATCATGGCTTGTACAACTAGCAACAGGTACTAAAAGGAAAGTAGTTGACTTTATTTCTGATCTTGAGTTCATCTTAGATGGTGAAAATATAAGGACCAATCTGAACATCCTACCACTAGGATCTTATGATATGATTATCAGGATGGATTGGTTGGAACAACACAAAGCAGTGCTAGACTGTTATACAAAGATACTTAGCTATAAAGATAATTTTGGCACTGTTAGAATATCCCAAGGCATACCAAAACCTATATCAGTCAGAAAATTGTTAGTGATGCAACTCAAGAAATGTATTAGAAAGGGATGTCAAGTTTACGCCATCCAAGTGATGAATCTATTAGTAAAAGAAGATAAGCCCAAGTTAGAAGACTTTGCTATCCTACGTGAATTCAGAGACATGTTTGTGGATGAGA
>SNQJ01S0065505.1:42271-62189 GCA_010110895.2 Picea sitchensis
CACCTACTAAAGTATATCACTTATGAGGGAAGTTTTAGTATGTTATATGCATACCATTTCAGGTTCTTGCATTAGATCAAGAATTTTTTTCACCATAGACTTGACAAAAAATTGAGAATTAATTATTTCCTACTATAGTATTTAAGAGAAATGAGTTCAAAGGTTAATGAAGGGAAAGATGAGGGCTTGGCCCACGATGAACTCATAAAATTTCTGGTATGTGATGTTATGGAAATATAATTTGTTAGAGTACATTGGGAATAATTTGTGACCATGGATAGATAAACATTTTTGGCCTCCCAACAATCTATCTAGGAACCCAGTCAAGAAAGAGACATGAGGAAGAAGACATTTGGGAAGGTATAGGTCTCAAAAAAAATATATATATATCAAAAAATGATCAAGGTGGAATATTTACAAAAATAAATAGCTTCCACCTTATTCAAAATGGGGACACAAGATATAAACCCTTTGAAAATCAAAGAAAATACCCCATCTCTAGGGAAGACTAGATATTAATCTAGCATGGAAAGAACTAAATCTCAAACAATCTCCAAGATTATCCCAACTATATCCTCCATCATAGCATACTTGGAGGACAATCTTATATTTACTAAGATCCTATTAGGGGAATGAGAGGAGAAAAAGGAAACAACACCACCTACAAATCATGTGATGCAACTCACCTTAAATGAGATAGAGGCAGCAAGGGATGAATCCCTTGAATGGAAGAGCCTAGTAGAGGACAAGATCGACAAGGAAGAGTATGTACAAATCAATGAAAACGATTTGGAGAATCAAATTCATAACTTGTAGAAAAAATTCCAAATCATGAGAATGTAGTGCATTGACAACAAGAGACAACTTGAGGTAGAAAATTCTCCCTTGAAAGAGGAGCTAGCAAAAATTAGAAAAAAAATGGCTAGATTGGAGATAATTTAAGCATTTATATCCAAGATGGCCTAGATAGTAGAAGAAATGATTAATTGTAGATAGCTATCAAAATTTTAAAGTCTCTTCCTCAAATTGGCATGCCCAACAACCATCTACTCCTAGACTTGATAAAAACTGCATAAATCGTCCACAAGATCATATCTCATTTTTTTTTTCATATTATATATTTTATTACTTGAAAAAGCAATTGCCATGGCTCTTTGGTTCTTTTACACACTTTTCTATCTCATCGACAGGCATTGGGAGTGGTTCAGGATCTAGTAAATTCATGCCCCTTTACCCGCTCAATTGAGACCCAAAACTCAATTGTTCACTCCTCGTAACGAACACTAAAATTCATGAGTGATATTGAGGTCAAAATTAAAATTGGAGCAACCACAAAAAAATCATTACAATTTAATTAAAATGAGTGTCAATAAGACCCCTTGGTTTTTGTATTTGATAAATCTATAACTCTTCCTTCTGACATCAATTTGTCTAACATTTTGTTGTGAAGAATAATAACCACCAAGATATTTATAATGAGTGGTTGGATTCCTTATTTTGACCTCATCTTGGCAGTTTTCATAATCTATGAAGAAAAATCTGCCTTATTTGTCAAAAATATTTTTAATCGGCGTTTTCATAGTTTTGAGCCTCATAAATGAATTTTGTCACTTGTGTTTGAGTTTGTATTCCTAAAAAATTTCAACATATCCTCTTTTGGAATTTGAAGATAAACTTGAAAGACAACCAAAAAATGTGTACAAAAGGCCCTTGGAGGCTAAAGTATAGTATTTGTGCGGAATGTTGCTTTAATGGAATCAAAGTTTCTCTCCATGTCTTTCATGTTTGTCTATGTAATTTTATCCAAGTCATCAATTTTGTTGTTGAGATATATGCACATGAAATTAATTTAAATTTGCAAAATAAGCTTTTAGGGGCCAAGTGCACTATTGGGGAAACACATGCTCAAATTGTCAATTGTACCCAAAACCTATTTGCAAGACTTCAAATGATTAATAATGCAAATTATATGCTTATAAAAACCTAGAAACCAAACTAATGTACATGTTCTGAGTCACTTCCTTGATTTTGAAACTTAACACACAATTTTCTGCCATGCTTCTACTTTCATTTTGGATGTTGATATTGTTAATCCTGTAATGAAATTATGCAGGATGGATGGCTATGATGTTTCTTCGTTAGACACATCCTGATTCTATCGTGAAGAGGCCCAAATATATAAAACATAGAAGTTTTGTTCTTGAAGTTCAAGTGATGAATATGGAGGATGACCAACAAAACATGCTTAATTGGAAGTATTGGGTGACATACATTCATCAATTGAGACTTTCACCAGGGCCAAATGTTTCAGTCTGCAATCCATAAACATTATTCCTAAATTTATTAAAGAATTGAGGTTGTAATGACATACAGAAACATTTATGAAGAAATAGATGTTGATGAACAATGCTTGTATTGAACCCTAACACTATACAATGGACCAATGTGCTTGATACTTTGTATGTTGTTAATTCTAGGGACACTTTACTTGATTTTGGTCAATTCATAAAAGTGTAAACAAAAATAAAGAGGGTAAGATGGGATAGGAGGTGTATTTTAGGTGACCTCTTGTCTTCCATGTTTTATAGGTATCTAGCTTCCCTTTAATTTTGAGATTATAGGTTATACATTTCTTTGTGTTTTCTCTATATTTATCCAGTATTCACTGAACCACGTACACGTATATTGATCTAGAGGCTCTCAGGCCACTACGCTCTAGATTCAGCATTGCAGGCGTGATTTTGTGAACTGGGAGTTCATGATACAATGACTCCATAATCACACACTCAGGCGAACTCGAAATAGAAAAATTCCAACACTCTAAGGTGTTGGAAGACACTCGACCTTAATCTCCTGTCTTGAATCAGAGCTCTCACTTAACCCGATACTTCTCCTCGAAGTGTCTCGACTATTCATTTCAGTTACTCTCCTGCGTGACCTCTTAGAGGTTAAACTCTGTGCACCCAAATCCTTTTGATCTAGCGGCAGTTGTGCACAACCCTGATCTTTAACTCTCTGAACCTCAAAGGTTCCTTTGACCTAGTTTCAATATTTCCTGAACCGGGAGTTCATGATACAATGACTCCATAATCACCTGCCACTCCAAACCCCGAACTCCGAAATAGAAAAATTCAACACCTTAGAGTGTTGGAAGACACTCGACCTTAATCTCCTCGCTTCTCTTCAAGATCCAACGACTCTCGCAACTTCGATACTTCTCCTCGAAGTGTCTCGACTATTCATTTCAGTTACTCTCCTGCGTGACCTCTTAGAGGTTAAACTCTGTGCACCCAAATCCTTTTGATCTAGCGGCAGTTGTGCACAACCCTGATCTTTAACTCTCTGAACCTCAAAGGTTCCTTTGACCTAAGTTTAGATATTTCCTATATACATATAAGTATGTTGGAGCAGTTTGAGAGTTAAGGGAAGTGATAGAATTATGGACAAAATTTATCCACATAAGATTTTCTGTTCGAAGTAAACTAGACTAGTGTAATAATGTCATTACGGATATAAATGAATCTTACCTTCTCTTAAATTCTAAGATTAAACGAAATTGAATTATGTCATATATATATATATATTTTTTTATGGTGAAATTGAGGTACATTACATATGGTATCAGAGAAAAAGCTACAACATTGGGCCCAAATAGGGCCACATTAGCTACTTAGTATACATTCCGACATATGAAAAAAAATAAATATTATGGTTCAACCAGAAAGCCCTTTCTGTTTTTTGTAAACTATGATAGCTTAGGAGGGTGCATAAATCAGGATGGAAGGAAATACGCAACAAGGACCTCTGGGAGATCCAAGATAGAACAATGATGGAAGCTCACCCACAGAGGTGTTGGAAACAATGAGGAATCTTATTGTTGAACTACAGGTTTTCAAGGCCAACAATGAAAAATTGAAGAAATCACATCAGGAACAACAAGAGATAAATGAAGTCCTGCTGGGTATTATAGTAACTAAGAAAATCCCAAAAGATGATAAAAATGAAGAAGAAATCAATAAAAGGGCCTCCAAGAATTCTGGACCGGAAACAGAAAAAGGAGACAGTTCATCTGAGGGGAAACCTTCAGCTGAGGACAAAACTATACCGGAAAGAAAAAGAAAACAGGTAGACCACCTTGAAGGAGAATTTAAAAAGATTAAACCATCTACCTTTGACGAAGAATCCAGGACAGGAGAAGTTGAGGCATGGTTGTTGGACATCAAAAAATACTTCCAGATCTACAACTATTCCAGCAACATGAAGGTCAGAATGGCCATCTACAATTTGAAGGGGAAGACCAACATCTGGTGGTAGGACCTGAAATTGGCCAAGGGCCTAAAGGAGAAATAGTTGGAATGGTTCGACTTTAAGAAGTATTTCAAGAAACAATAACTTTTTGAAAGCTATTATGAAAGGAAAACGAAATAATTTTACGAGTTACAAATCAAACAGATGATGATGGAGGGCCTTATAAATAAATTTCTGGAACTACTAAGGTTCGTACCATACATCTGGGAGGATAAGGTAAAAATCCAGCGATTCTTAAGATGTTTACCACATGCCTAATGGGACAAAATTGATTTTGACAACCCCAAATCCTTGAGTGAGGTATTTAGGAAAGCACGAATGTGCTATGATCAGTATAAACAACGGGTAGAGTTTCCCAAGACCTGGAAGGATAAGAATCAAGATCAAATGGACCAGTGGAAGAAGGGATACCAACCAGCTCCTTATCGAAATGCAGCAAAAAGTTTCCCAAGGAAGGATTTTCACTCCAATCATCTGAATACACAAGGTAGTTGTAAACCTGTAAACCTGGGAACGAAAAAGTTTTGGGACAACTCTCGCGAGCCATTAAAGTTTTGGGAGTGTGGAGAGCCTCATCTAAGGAGGAACTGTCCACGTTTAATTATATCAAACAAAACTGTTGTTCACAATTTGCAAGAATCCTCGATAGTGGGAGATGTGGGCAGAAGTTTGCATCGAATAAATCCAGCCATAGATGGTTGACAAGCTGACCATCAATCCTCGGTGGTATAAATCCAAGGTAAAATCAATGACACTCGAATTTATGTTTTAATTGACCCTGGAGCTATGTTAAGTTATATTACTCCCGATGTAGTAGAGTCGAATAAACTTAAGAAACTGAAGCACGCAAAATCATGGCTTGTACAACTAGAAACAAGTACTAAAAGGAAAGTAGTTGACTTTATTTCTGATCTTGAGTTCAACTTAAATGGTCAAAAGATAAGGACCAATCTAAACATCCTACTACTAGGATCTTATGATATGATTATCGAGATGGATTGGTTGGAACAACACAAAGCAGTACTAGACTGTTATACAAAGATACTTGGCTATAAAGATAATTTTGGCACTGTTAGAACGACCCAAGGCATACCAAAACCTATATCAGTTAGACAAGTTTCAACGATGAAACTCAAGAAATGTATTAGAAAGGGATGTAAGTTTACGCCATCCAAGTGATGAATCTATTAGGAAAAGAAGATAAGCCCAAGTTAGAAGACTTTGTTGTCCTACATGAATTCATAGACATGTTTGTGGATGAGATAACAGAATTACCTCCTAGAAGGGAAATAGATTTCTCCATAGACTTACTACCCGGATCATCCCCTATCTCAAAATAACCCTACCGAATGAGTCTACCAGAACTGACAGAATTAAAAATACAATTACAGGAATTGTTGGACAAAGAGTATATCATACCGAGTGTCTCGCCATGGGGAGCACCAGTCCTCTTTGTGAAAAAAAAAGATGGTACTCTAAGACTATATATCGATTATAGACAACTAAACAAAATTACCATTAAGAACAAATACCCCTTACCAAGGATAAATGATCTGTTCGATCAAGTTGGTAGGACCAAGATCTTTTCAAAATTGGATTTACGATCCGGTTATCATCAAGTTAGGATAAAGGAGGAGGACATAAACAAAACAACTTTTCGAACAAGATACAAACACTATGAGTTAGTAGTCATACCTTTCGGACTCACTAACACACCAACCACATTCATGTGCTTGATGAACAACATTTTCAGTTAGTACTTAGATAAGTTCGTAGTAGTATTTATCAATGATATTCTAGTCTATTCTAAAATGGAGGAGGAACATAATGAACACTTAAGAATAGTTATGCAAACAATAAGTAAACACAAACTATACACAAAATTCGACAAATGTGACTTTTATAAAAAATAAATACAATATTTAGGACATGTCATTTCGTGAGCAAATTCGACTTCGAGGTCAGACATATCAAGGGTAAGGAAAATAAAGTAGCAGACACTTTAAGTAGAAGAGTCCATGGGTTATTGGAGAAAAATATCAGAAGGGATGAAAGCGATCTGGAATAAAGAATAAGGACGACAAGTATTAACGATGGAATTTACACTAAGGTGATGGAATAATTTCAAAACAGTATTGCAAACTCAGATAAACCAGATCTCAGTATCAACAAGAAGGGACTATTATGATTTAAAAATAGACTTTACATACCAGATTCAATAGAGCTAAAATTAATTGTTTTAGACAAAGTGCATAAGAAACCGTATTCTGGACATCCAGGTTACCAGAAAACAATAACAAGACTTACAAAACTATTTTACTGGCCTATTATGAAGGGTGAAACAATAGAGTACTTGGCTAGGTGCCAAGATTTTCAGCAGGTTAAAAACAAGCACCAACACCCAGCCGACCTATTACAGCCATTACCAGTACGAGAATGGAAATGGGAGACTATATCACTAGAATTTATAACATGTTTTCCTAAAACTCAGAAACAGAATGTTCTATCATGGTTGTAATCGATAAACTCAATAAGTCTGCACACTTTATTCCTATAAAATCTACTTTTAAAGCTATAAATGTTGCTGAAATATTCATTAAATTTGCTTTTAGACTGCATGGTATTCCTAAAATGGTGGTTTCAGATAGAGACATAAAATTTACATCCACTTTTTGGAAGGAATTGTTTGCAGGACTAAACACTAACTTGATCTTCAATATGCGCTATCATCCACAAATGGATGGACAGACCGAAAGGACAAACCATATCATAGAGGATATGCTTCGCATGTACGTAAGAACAAAACTGAGCAAGTGAGAAGACTGCTTGCACTTGGTAGAATTTGCATATAACAATGGGTACCAAACTTCGGCTAAGTTGAGGCCTTTCGAAATATTGTATGGAAGAAACTGTACAACTCCAATTAACTGGGATAACCCGACTGACAGACTCATGGTTGGACCCGAGATGCTCCAAGAAATGGAGAACATGGTAAGAAAGGTACAACAGAACTTGAAAGAAGCACATGATAGACATAAGAGTTATGCAGATTAGAAAAGGAGGCACTTGGAATTTCAAGTCGGAGACAATGTTTATTTGAAGGTCAAAGTTCGAAAAAACTCACTGAAGTTAGGGAACTGTGCCAATATGGCACCCAGGTTTTGTGGGCCCTTTGAGATACTAGCTCGAATTGGACTCGTACCATATCAACTTGCATTTCCAGCTAATCTAAGAATTCATAATGTATTTCATGTTTCTTTGTTGAAAAATTATGTTCATGACCCTACTCATATGATTGATTGGAACTTGGTGCAGGTGGAACCCGAAGGCGAGTTCTAGGTGGAACCCCTACGCATTCTGGACTGGAGAGAAATAGCACTTCGGAACAGAGTCGTCGCTCAGGTAAAGGTGCAATGGAAGCACTTTAGTCCTGAGGAGGCCACTTGGGAGTTGGAGGAAGATTTGTGGAAATATCATCCAACCCTGTTCCAAGAAAGGAACGAACACTTAGGATAGTGTTTTACTGAAGGGGGAAAGGACGTGACATCCCCAAAAATAAAATAATTTTGAAATTTAAATTCATTGGAAATTTATTCCGTTTTTAGTAAATTCGAATTTGGAATTTTTTTTCCATTTATGGCAATTCCGAATTTTGAATTTAATAATTGTAATTAATTAACATGACTGTTGGGTAGAGACCTGATTTGGCTCAACTAACTATTTTACTATCACACTTGTATGAATACAGAATATTTTATATTGATTGCAAGAGGACAAATGGAACAACCATATTGAATTTAGCTGACCATGACTCCATGAGAGGGGGACATCTTGAAACTACCCCTAGGCTGATTGTTACAAGTGGAGGATCAGTGATTTGGCCATTGGAAGCCCCTGAAAATTAGGGATTTAGAAATATGTGAAAATTCGCAAGGGAGGGAAAAAGACTTGGGAAAAATTGATAAATAACATATGTGAGGAGGTCGAACGCTGCCAATTATGCGGAGAAAAGAGACTATGGATTTTCCTTGCTGTTATGAGAATTTCTTAATAAGTGTGAGTCAAGAAGATAACTGCTAGAATTGTGGACATTGTTGAGGAGGAGTCTTCCAAATTCTCCCTCATGGATTCATGGTCAGGCTAGGGGGTGAATCGGGAAAGAAATTTTTGCTGCCTATTCTACGGTTGGGAGGAACGTGGTTGTTCCCTTTGCCTTCCTGCAAACTATCTTAGATATGTTGATCTATTCCTTCTCTATTTTAAATAATCATTTATACTGGTGATATGCAAATGTTTATTCTGTATTGAAGTACTTCCATGGGAGAAATCTATCGTGTCATAATCCATTCCAGTAATAGGAAAAGCTGTAGGAACATAGTAGGAATTATTTGTTATAGGAGCAACTCTAATGTTGTAGTGAATGGACTTGTAGGAACGAAGGAGGATATTCATCCGAGATAGAGGTATAATAGAAATAACAAATCATATTACAAGTCACTGTGTACAGGGCATGACAAGTACATAAATTATTGTATATGAAAGTATTAAACTAATTAAGCATATTTTAGCGTGATTGTTTTTAAGAGTCCTGTTTTCCATGAGGTTGTACACCTTTAAGTATTCAAAATCTCATAATTTAGACTATTGTTTAATGGCATAAACCATAAAGAAAAAAATGGGATCCTTCGTGTTAACTATGATTTGATGTGTAAACTACTGGTGTGTAAGAATGAGACCCAAGTTAGGTAGATATACTTGCATGTTTATATTTCTATAGGTAAATATGCAGGACCGTAACATGTAACTGAGTTTTCCAATTATTAAACTAGAATCAAGATGAAACTATACCTATGACAACGAATCGTTATATATATAGAGAGAGAAAGCTATAGGTCTATACATACTTATAGGTAGAAATAAGTACAGATGTTAATGGAGAGTTAAAGAGAATTCCCCGCAGTAAGAATGATAATACATGCCTTTATACGCGCACATAGAAGACAGTAAAAATGGCTAATGTTCTAGCAGTCATGAAGATCCAACCTTGCAATTAAAAGCATAATTAAATGTGCAAAACTGATTACTTTGACAATCTCAGACTCCCTTCTTTTTTTTATTTCTCTGTATAGGTTCCCTTAGATGATGATAATGATCTAAGAAATGTCGATGTATAACCAGGAAGGACAATGAATCAGTATTCATGTATCTCTGTCATAAGCTAAACAAAGTAATAACATTACTAAAGTATTGTTGCATGACCAGGATACACATCTAATAGGATTATATGCATACATTTGTATATTAATTGATACCTGTACATTAGTTTAATATTATGGAGCCCCATTTTTTTTGTTGAGATGTGATTCAAAAGATGTGGGCCTTTGGAAATACATAAATTCTATGCAATGCATAAAANAAAATGGGATCCTTCGTGTTAACTATGATTTGATGTGTAAACTACTGGTGTGTAAGAATGAGACCCAAGTTAGGTAGATATACTTGCATGTTTATATTTCTATAGGTAAATATGCAGGACCGTAACATGTAACTGAGTTTTCCAATTATTAAACTAGAATCAAGATGAAACTATACCTATGACAACGAATCGTTATATATATAGAGAGAGAAAGCTATAGGTCTATACATACTTATAGGTAGAAATAAGTACAGATGTTAATGGAGAGTTAAAGAGAATTCCCCGCAGTAAGAATGATAATACATGCCTTTATACGCGCACATAGAAGACAGTAAAAATGGCTAATGTTCTAGCAGTCATGAAGATCCAACCTTGCAATTAAAAGCATAATTAAATGTGCAAAACTGATTACTTTGACAATCTCAGACTCCCTTCTTTTTTTTATTTCTCTGTATAGGTTCCCTTAGATGATGATAATGATCTAAGAAATGTCGATGTATAACCAGGAAGGACAATGAATCAGTATTCATGTATCTCTGTCATAAGCTAAACAAAGTAATAACATTACTAAAGTATTGTTGCATGACCAGGATACACATCTAATAGGATTATATGCATACATTTGTATATTAATTGATACCTGTACATTAGTTTAATATTATGGAGCCCCATTTTTTTTGTTGAGATGTGATTCAAAAGATGTGGGCCTTTGGAAATACATAAATTCTATGCAATGCATAAAATTTCAGACTATACAAACAACAAATACGGAAATACAGTAGAGAAAAACATCCTAACTAAACCTTAGTAAAGTTTCTCGAATTCAAAAGATAAGAAGTATGAAAAATCAAAATAATATCCAAGAAAGGAATCGAGTCAAAATAACTATCCATGATGATGGTTGAATTCCATTTGAGAAAATCTGCGCATGTGCCCCATTTTCGGTGCAATTCTCTGTTCTGAACCAATGCACACCTTTCACATATTAGGGTTTTGGGACTCCTTCTTGCAAGCTCTCCCAGACTTCTTTTCCTTCCAAATCCTGGTCACTGAAATGTTGAAAAGGGATTAACGGTTTTGGATCACCCCTTATCCTCCGTCCACGTGACCACCACACTATGACCTGGTGTTATTCCTTCGACTGCTTTCGGGGTATCACGATTCACGATTTAACGATTCCGGATACAACGATTCTAGTTCCTTCGAACTCCCAGACCCCGAAATGCCGAAATCTCCCCCTTGAGAGATCAACGGTCCAGAGTACTCTTGAACCGACGACCACTATCCCACTAGATCGATGACCCACAACCTTTCGGGATTTTCCCCGAACCTTGACCACTCACCACATATCCTACTTGAAGAAGGTTGTTGATCGTTTCGCAATTTTGTGAGCCAGGACTTCTTGTCTCACAACTCCTTCTCCTCGATCTCTCGGTGTCCAAACCCCAAGCGGGCTTGGAAATTTGACACCTGTCCTCCAAAATGGATGGTCCCGATGCTTTCGGGACTTGGCGAGTCATATGCCTTCTGTTGTTACGAGGTTTAAATCTCGCTCACCTTTTCTGGATCTGACGATTCACGACAAATCAACACTTCTTCTTCGAAGTTTATGCCGTCTGTTCTACCCTTCTGCGTGGCTTCCTAGGGATTAAACCCCTCGCACCTCCTTTTGGATCTGACGACCATCGGACCTTGGCGCTAGATCTGATGGTCCAGATCCTTTTTCTTGTGCACCTCCCAAGGAATGAACCCCATGCAGGTATCTTGATCCAACGACTCTCAAGCCACTGCGCTCCATATCCGACGGTTGGTGCGATTTCGTGAACTGGGAGTTCACGATGCAGCGACTCCATAATCACTAGCCGCTCCAAACCTCAAACTCTGAAATAGTGAAATTGAATGCCTTAGAGTGTTGGAAGACACTCGGCCTTAATCTCCTTGTTTCTCTGCAAGATCCAACAACTCTCGAAACTTCAGTACTTCTCCCCGAAGTGTCTCCACTGTTCATTTTAGTTGCTCTCCTACATGACCTCTCAGAGGTTAAACTCTGTGCACCCAGATCCTTTTGATCTAACGACAGTTGTGCACAACCCTGAGCTTTAACTCTCTGAACCTCAAAGGTTCCTTCGACCTAAGTTTAGATATTTCCTATATACATATAAGTATGTTTGAGTAGTTTGAGAGTTAAGGGAAGTCATATAATTATGGACATAATTTATCCATATAAGATTTTATGTTCGAAGTAAACTAGACTGGTGTAATAATGTCATTATTGACAGAAATGAATCTTACCTTCTCTTAAATTCTAATCTTAAACAAAATTGAATTATGTCATAGAATTTATTTTTTATGGTGAATTTGAGGTACATTACATATGGTATCAGAGAAAAAGATACAACACTGGGCCTGAACAGGGCCACATTAGCTACTTAGTATACATTCTGACGTATGAAAAACTAATAAATATTATGGTTCAAACATAAATCCCTTTCTTTTTTTTGTAAATTATGGCAGCTCAGAAGGGTGAAGAAATCAGGATGGAAGGAAATCCGCAGCAAGGACCTTTGGGAGATCCAAGACAGAATAGTGATGGAAGCTCACCCACGGAGGTGTTGGAAACAATGATGAATCTTATTATTGAAACACATGTTTTCAAGGCCGACAATGAAAATAAAAGAAAGCACAACAGGAATACCAAGAGATAAATGAAGTGTTGTTGGGTAGTATAGTAACCAAGAAAATCCAAAAAGATGATAACCATGATGAAGAAGTCAGCAAAAGGGCCTCCAAGAATTTTGGACCGGAAACAGAAAAAGGAGACAGTTCGTCTGAAGGGACACCTTTAGCTGAGGACAAAACTATACCAGACAGAAAAATAAAACAAGTAGTCCACCTTGAAGGAGAATTTAAAAAGATTAAACCATCTACATTTGACAGAGAATCCCGGACAAGAGAAGAAGTTGAGGCATGGTGGTTGGATATAAAAAAATACTTCCAGATCTACAACTATTCCAACAACATGAAGGTAAGAATGGCCATCTACAATTTGAAGGTGAAGGCCAACATCTGGTGGCAGGACCTGAAATTGGAAAAGGTCCAAAAGGAGAAACAGTTGGAATGGTCTGACTTTAAGAAGTATTTCAAGAAGCAATACCTTTCTGAAAGCTATTATGAAAGCAAGACAAAATAATTTTATGAGTTATGACTCAGATAGATGACGATGGAGGACCTTATAAATAAATTTATGGAACTACTAAGGTTCTTACCGTACATCCAGGAGGATAAGGTAAAAATTCAGCGATTCTTAAATTGTTTACCACAAGCCTACCAGGATAGAATTGAGTTTGACAGCCCCAAATCCTTGAGTGAGGTATTCAGGAAAGCACAAATGTGCTATGATCAGTATAAACAATGAGTAGAGTTTCCCAAGACCTGGAGGGATAAGAAGCAAGATAGAATGGACTAGCGGAAGAAGGGATATTAGCTAGCTCCTTATCAAAATGCAACAAAAAGTTTCCCAACGAAGGATTTTCACTCCAATCATCTGAATACGCAAGGTAGCGGTAAACCTGGGAATCAAGAAGTTTTTGGACAACTCATGTGAGCCATTAAAGTGTTGGGAGTGTGGAGAGCCTCATCTAAGGAGGAATTGTCCACGTTTAATTGCAGCAAACAGAACTGATGTTCACAATTTGCAGAAATCCTTGACAGTGGGAGACGTGGGAAAAATTCTACATCGGATAAATGCAGCTATAGATGGTCGACAAGATGACCACCAATCCTCGGTGGTATAAATCTAAGGTAAAATCAATGACACTCAAATTTCTTTTTTAATTGACCCTAGAGCTACATTAAGTTATATTACTCTCAATGTAGTAGAGTTGAATAAACTTAAGAAACTGAAGCATGCAAAATCATGGCTTGTACAACTAGCAACAGGTACTAAAAGGAAAGGAGTTGACTTTATTTCTGATCTTGAGTTCATCTTAGATGGTGAAAATATAAGGACCAATCTGAACATCCTACCACTAGGATCTTATGATATGATTATCGGGATGGATTGGTTGGAACAACACAAAGCAGTGCTAGACTGTTATACAAAGATACTTAGCTATAAAGATAATTTTGGCACTGTTAGAATAGCCTAAGGCATACCAAAACCTATATCAGTCAGAAAATTTTCAGTGATGCAACTCAAGAAATGTATTAGAAAGGGATGTCAAGTTTACGCCATCCAAGTGATGAATCTATTAGTAAAAGAAGATAAGCCCAAGTTAGAAGACTTTGCTATCCTACGTGAATTCAGAGACATGTTTGTGGATGAGATACTAGAATTACCTTCTAGAAGGGAAATAGATTTCTCCATAGACTTACTACCCGGATCAACCCCTATCTCAAAAGCACCCTACCGAATGAGTCTACCAGAACTGACAGAATTAAAAATACAATTATAGGAATTGTTGGACAAAGAGTATATCAGAATGAATGTCTCGCCATGGGGAGAACCAGTCCTCTTTGTGAAAAAGAAAGAAGGTACTCTAAGACTATGTATCGATTATAGACAACTGAACAGAATGAACATTAAGAACAAATACCCCTTACCCAGGATAAATGATCTGTTCGATCAAGTTGGTTGGGCGAAGATCTTTTCAAAATTGGATTACGATCTGGTTATCATCAATTTAGTATAAAGGACGAGGACATAAACAAAAAATCTTTTTGAACAAGATACAAACACTACGAGTCAGTAGTCATACCTTTTGGACTCACTAACGCACTAGCCACATTTATGTGTTTGATGAACAACATTTTCAGTCAGTACTTAGACAAGTTCGTAGTAGTATTTATCGATGATATTCTGGTCTATTCTAAAATGAACGAGGAACATGATGAACACTTAGGAATAGTTCTGCAAACATTAAGGAATCACAAACTATACACAAAATTCGACAAATGTGACTTTTATAAAAAATAAATACAATATTTAGAACATGTCATTTCTTGAGTGAATTCAACTTCAAGGTCAGACAAATCAAGGGTAAGGAAAATAAAGTAGCAGATGCTTTAAGCAGCAGAGTCCATGGGTTATTTGAGATAAATAATAGTAGGGAAGAAAGTGATCTAGAACAAAAAATAAGTACGACAAGTATTAACGACGGAATTTACACTAAGGTTATGGAAGAATTTCAAAACAATATCGCAAACTCAGATAAACCAAATCTAAGTATCGACAAGAAGGGACTATTATGATTTAAAAATAGACTTTACATACCAGATTCAATAGAGTTAAAATTAACTGTTTTAGATGAAGTTCATAAGTAACCGTATTCTAGGGGCCAAGATATGGTGGAGATGGATGAAAACACCAGATGCATTATGGGCACAAATATGGAAGAATAAATATGCTCCCACCATGCATCCTGATCAACTGATCAGACACAACGTTCTAATACAGGGTTCAAACATTTGGAACACAACTTGGCAAAACAAAGATATAATACAGAAACATGCTTTCTGGGAAATACATAATGGAGACAGTGCAGGGTTCTTGCAGGACTCGTGGCAACAACTCAAACCTCTAAATGAACTAGCAAAGCTCACACACCTCCAACAAGCTCTCAATCAATCCCCTTCACTAAAGGTAAAGGATCTTTGGAAACCTCTGGAAGCGAGACAGACGTGGCGGCAATGGATGACCTCCAGCCAAGATCTAGGAATCCCCCCCAACTTAAACTTGTCAGCCTGGCAATATGAAGCAAGACGCAGGAAAATCCCCATTAAGGAGGGGTCAGACATCCTTAGATGGGGGCACTCCGCTTCTGGCAATTTCTCGGTAAAAATAAGCCTACTATTTACAAGGCAATCACCACAATCAGGAAAAGGACACCATCTGGAGAAAAATTTGGAATAAGGCACTCTGGCCTAAGGTCTCTACTCTCCTCTGGTTAATCATCCATAATAGAATTCTAACATGGGATAACCTCAGGAAAAGAGGATTCATTGGGCCCTCAATCTATGTCTTATGTCAATGCCAAGAAGAAACCAAGGAGCATCTTTTCAAGGACTGTCACTACAGTCAAGCGGTCTGGGACCAGGGGGCTCAAATCATGTGTAGATCCAATCATAAGAGAGGCAACATCAGAGACACTATCAAAAACTGGGACTCAATCACTTTTAGCAACCCCATTCTGAACTACATCTGGCAACTCCTCCTAGGATTTATTCTTTGGCAAATATGGAAGGAGCGAAACAAACGTATCTTCCACTCCAAGGAATCCACTCCCGAGTTAACCTGGGACAGAGTTGCCACACTCATCAAGGAAATAATCAGAAGTAAGAGCTGGCAAGACGGGGACAAGGAATGTGAATGGGAAGAATTAAGCACCCTCCAAAGTTGGCAACTCAATTTAAATGACTCAGTGGCAATCAGAGCTCCCAAGAATCGAATCCCTAGCTCAACCACCTAGACTCTCCCCCCAATAGGATTCATAAAAGTCAACTTTTATGGAGCTTCAAAAGGTAATCCCGGACCCACAGGCTACGGAGTGGTGATTAGAAGCTCTAAAGGGGAAATTCTAACTTTGAAAGTAGGGTATCTGGGGGAGACCAAAAACAATGTAGTGGAAATAATTGGCCTACTACAGGGCCTTCGAGCTGCAACAACCTTGCCCAGCCACAAAATAATTTTGGAGGGGAACTCACAAATCATCATCCATCTAATCACCAAGATCCTACATGGGGGAAAGCCACAAAAAATCTCTCCCAGTTGGCAACTAGCAGGGATGCTTGAGGACTTCAAAGGCATACTCGGGAACAACATCAGCATCATCCCCTCCCATGTTAAGAGGGAGGAAAATGGTGTGGATGACTACCTAGAAAATGAAGGAGTCCAAAGGGGAATGGAACAAATAATCTTTTATGCTAGAAGCTATGAAGCCTCAAACATATCCCAACAATGCCAACTCTTGGCCAGCAAGGATTTCCCACCCCCGGATGGGGTGCCATGCGGAAAGGAAGGGCAAGTGGAGGCGCGAAGGGAGAGGCCATTTATGGTGGCTCTCACCTCACACCATAGCCATTTATGAAGGCTCTCACCTCTGTCGGCCTCCGGTTATCGATGGGGCCTCTCACGCGTGAGCATAGGTCGACAAGCCAGAGCATTAATCTCTCGGCTTTAATGGCTGCAACCATAGTTTATGTCATTATCTGTCTTACTGAAACTCTCAGAATGCAATTGAATCTTGTCAAGAAGAGCAAGAACCGAAGCACATGAGGCATCCTAGCACTGGCCCTCACTCTCACCATGCCACAAGCAAGGGGGAGACCCCGCAGAGGAGCCGACTGGTATGCGGCTAATTCAAGGAGGAAAAGGCACAAGCGCTTCGAAAGAGCTCTACTCCTAGCCAAGAGAAAGCGACGCGGTGAAGCCATAGCAACAAGTTCATCCCCCCGAACTTACGTCGAATAAATCCAGCCCATGGAGCTCCCACCGAACTTCTCTAAGAGTAGAATGTTTATCATTTCGGATAATTGGGACCCCCCGGCGTGCATTGAAGAAGCAACACCACCACCCAGTTTGAAAGAGACTCACATCCCCAACGACACTCCAAATGTAGATTTCACCACTTGCCTGGTTGAGGAGGAGCTTCCGGAATGCAACGTCGACTCGCAACTGCAGAGGAAGACTCAGGGTCACCACGAAACGAATGCTGAAACAAAGTCCCCGCCACCGCCACCACTCCTACACCCGGAGCACCTGAACCTGATCTTTGAGGTATGGAGTCTGGTGGATGATCAAATTTTCAGAGCCGTCCACGTTAGCCAACTCTTGGACATGCTTTACGCAACCTACTCCAGGGCCACACCTCGGAGACAATGCCCCACCTGTGCTCAGCCCTATGTCATTCCTGTCAACGATGACAAGGTGAAGGATGGTTGTGAGGACTCTGATGAATAGGTTATTTTGTTTCATATGGTCTCCAACTCCATTTCTTTTGTTGTTTATCAGAGTTGTAGCTCTTTAGTTACTAGCTTAGTTAGCATTAGAACAGGCTTTACTAAACTGTTGATGAAGATGGATATGCACCCTGGTTTCCTTCGGGAAGGGTGGCGAAACATGGTGTTTGATTTTGCATGTTACTGTGGACAAGCCAGCTGTCCTGGTTTCCTGCATAGGCAGGAAAGCTGACACCTATATGTCAAGTGTATTTCTTTTTCTGAAGGTTTAATATAACATGATTCACCTTTTTACTTAAAAAAAGAAAAGAAACCGTATTCTGACCATCCAGGTTACCAGAAAATGATAACAACACTCATAAAACTATTTTACTGGATTAATATGAAGGGGAAACAATAGAGTACTTGGCTAGGTGCCAAGATTGTCAGCAGGTTAAGGCCGAGCACCAGCACCCAGCCGACCTATTACAACCATTACGAGTACCAGAATGGAAATGGGAGACTATATCACTAGACTTTATAACAGGTTTGCCTAAAACTCAGAAGCATAATGATTCTATCATGGTTGTAATCGATAAACTCAGTAAGTATGTACACTTTATTCCTATAAAATCTACTTTTAAAGCTATAAACGTTGCTGAAACATTCATGAAAGACATTTTTAGACTGCATGGTATTCCTAAAATGGTGGTTTTAGATAGAGACTTAAAATTTACATCCTCTTTTTGGAAGGAATTGTTTGTAGGACTAAACACTAACTTGAATTTCAGTACGAGCTATCATCCACAAACGGATGGACAGATTGAAAGGACAAACCAGATCATAGATAATATGCTTCACATGTAGGTAAGAACAAAACCAAGCAAGTGGGAAGACTACCTGCACTTGGTAGAATTTGCATATAACAATGGGTACCAAACTTCGGCTAAGTTGAGCGCTTTCGAAATACTGTATGGTAGAAAGTGTATGACTCCAATTAGCTGGGATAACCCAGCTGATAGACTCATGGTTGGATCAGAGATGCTCCAAGAAATGGAGAACATGGTAAGAAAGGTACAACAGAAGTTGAAAGAACCACAGGATAGACATAAGAGTTATGGAGATCAGAAAAGGCGACACTTGGAATTTCAAGTGGGAGACCATGTTTACTTGAAGGTCAAAGCTTGAAAATGCTCGCTGCAGTTAGGGAATTGTGCCAAGATGGCACCCAGTTTTCTATGCCCTTCGAGATACTAGCTCAAATTGGACCCGAAGCATATCAACTTGCACTTCCAGCTAATCTAAGAATTCATAATGTATTTCATGTTTCTTTGTTGAAAAAGTATATTCATGGACCTACTCATATGATTGATTGGAACTTGGTGCAGGTGGAACCCGAAGGCGAGTTCCAGGTGGAACCCCTGCGCATTCTGGACCGGAGAGAAATAACACTTCGAAACAAGGTCATCGCTCAGGAAAGGTGCAATGGAAGCACTTTAGTCCTGGGGAGGCCACTTGGGAGTTGGAGGGAGATTTGTGGAAATATCATCCAACCCTATTCCAAGAAAGGAACAAACACTAAGGACAGTATTTTCCTGAAGGGGGAAAGGATGTGATATCCCAAAAAATAAAATATTTTTGAAATTTAAATTCATTGGAAATTTATTCCATTTTTAGTAAATTCGAATTTGGATTTTTTTTTCCATTTATGGAAATTCCGAATTTCTAATTTAATAATTGTAATTAATTAACATGACTGTTGGGCAGAGGGCTGATTTGGCCCAAGTAACTATTTGACTATGACACTTGTATGAAAACATAATATTTTATATTGATTGTAGGTGGATAAATGGAACAACCATGTTGAATTTAGCTCACCATGACTCCATGAGAGGGGAACATGTTGAAACTACCCCTAGGTTGATTGTTACAAGTGGAAAATTAGTGATTTGGCCATTGGGAGCCCCTGAAAATTAGGGATTTACAAATCTGCTAAAAATCCCAAGGGAGGGAAAAAGACTTGGGCAAAATTGATAAATAGCATATGTGAGGGGACAGGACGCTGTCAAGTATGCAGACAAAAGAGACTATGGATTTTCCTTGTTGTCATAAGCACTGCTGAGTAAGTGTGAGGCAAGAGGATAACTATTGGAATTGTGGACATTTCTAAGGAGGACTCTTCCAAATTTTCCCTCATGGATTCATGGTCAGGCTAGGGGGTGAATTGGGCAAGAAATTTTGGCTGCCTATTCTACGGTT
>SNQJ01S0065506.1:4155-38363 GCA_010110895.2 Picea sitchensis
TTCAGTAGAGAATATTAAACTATTCTTGAAACAAAGAGAATCTCAATAAGGAAATGCTATTTATTCTTATGTATTATAGATTCTTGTAAATTTTGAAATGCATGTCTATTTCTTAAATTCTTTTTCATAAATTTAACATTTCATGGTTCGTTGATTTCTATAGGACTTCGCACTAGGAATTGCAACTGATCACTAGCCTATGTGGAGAGGTTGCATCTATTGTACTAAATGATGCATAATACTAATGAATCTATCTTTTTATATGTTGTTTTAGTTATTTACCTTTCATGTGCATTGTAGTTCTTTACTTCATTTATTATACATAGTTTATTTCATTCGTTCAGGACGGTATGCATCTTTACCCTAAAAAACCTAATTCTCACTTTACCCTACCATCCCCTACCTTACCTTGCTCTCACCTTCCAACCCTAACTTGATGTAACCTATCATGATCATCTAACATACCCTATCTTTTCTTACCCTACCAACTCAACCTAACATAGCCTGCCCTTACTTAGCCTAGCTGAACCTAAATTAACTATGTACTATATTGTACCCCATGGGCACCATTGATGGTGTGTACCATTTCATGCCAATAGGGTGAGAGAAGATCATTCAATGGTATGCCACTTACATAGAAAACCCTAAGCACTTTTTCATCCATGTCATTCCTACAACCTTGCTCAAGTAAATATGATATTATTCTATGCCCTGAATGCATAGGTGAGAATCCACTAGCATGGGTTGATGGTGATCAATCAACCAAAAGTACATATTAAGATACAGGAAGGGGCTAGGGGTTCACCATGCATCCAACATGACATGAAACACATTCCTAGAATGGTGTAAACAATTTTATAGAAACCATTGGCATCACACATGCACCATCATGACCAAATTTTCAAGCATCAAGAACACCATGAGCTTTAACAAGCCACTTTGATCATGAGGGTAGAAATATTTAGCGCTTAAAATAAATTTCCATGCAAAATCAATACTTTCACAAGCCCCATCTATCCAATGTTTGATAGGGCTAATGAAAATGTCATCATCATCAATCTCTTTTGTACCTGCAAAATCACCCTTGGAATCTATTAGAATATTGTGCTTGTTTCACCATAGACAATACTACACCATTGTTACCTAACCATACACACAAAGCCACCCCCGAGCACCTTAACCTTTGACAGAAAGAGTGATTATGGGAAGCCTCACTAGAACCAACAGATAAACCAGGGAAATGCACCTTCTTGAGAGGTAGCGCACAAGACAGAGCACCAAAAGGTTGAACAGGGAATTAGTACACACCTGCAGTTGCTACAACTCCTCCTCAACACCAGTGCCTTTCATCTGGATGTTTTTGTGTGTGTACAAATGAGCTGGAGCACCTCCTATTTATACTAATATGGCTAGGTGAATAGTTGTCTCTTCAAGCAGAGTTGACCTGTCCTTTTTTGCATAGTGGTCTCTCCTTCATAGTGGCCTTTCCTTCATAGTGGTCTCTCACCACCCCACTATGACTTTAACATAGGATTCCCACACACTCATGGTCCATAACCTATCACTTGATTATCCCATCTATGCTCAACTTGTATAGTTAACCCAAAATAGATTAATAGTTTGTAACTCTGACAACCTACTATTTCTTCTATGCGGTTAAATACCCCCAAGGAAAAATTCCTCTAATGAGGAACATGGTGATGTGTTCCAAGTAGTATGGTACTTAATTCTACTTTGACCAAATCAAATTCTATAAATTGGTCATCACGTGAAATGAGGGACAATCCCTTCTTGGGTCAGTACACCCGAAAATCCCAAAAGATAAGGAGAAGAGGGGATGAAGAGTGGAAAGTGGAAAGTATGGTCAAGAATGGCACAATGTCCTGTCAAGGGGACCTCCTGGTAGCAAACCTATCCCTAAGAGTGACCACTTACTAGGGCGCAATGTCAACCACCAATGTGAAACAGGGCAAAGAGCATAATTTCCAAGCATACATTACATAATCAAAAGCAGTTTTAAATGCAACAAACTCAAACGCCTCAAATATTGAAATGATACTCACCATAATACCTAACTTGTACCTCATGGAGCAAGACCCAATGTCTTCCAGAAACTAGTTGATGTTGTGGATACCATCATGATGAACCTGAGACCTTTGGTGGTGAGGTGAGTCTCTTTATGTGCAAGTGGACACTGTCAACCATATGTCTCTCGGTACTCCATGTTTGCACCCTGAGGGCCTAGAAACATCATCTCCTTATTTATCCCTAAAAACGGGGATAAAAAAACCTAAGATTGTGAAACATGCCTATCTCACAACATGAAATTAAAGTATATGTTGAACCAGGTTACAAGTGATGCAACTCCAATAGCTTTCAATTAAAAAAAAGTCTACTTGATAGACAGATTGATCCAAAACTTAACAATATAGGATGGATCACATAGGAAACTTGTTCACACCAAATCGATATGTAGCTATCCTTAAAGGCATATTTTCTCAATATGATCATAAAAAAATAGCCTATAATTTTGTTATAATATATTCATCACCAACACTACCACATGACGAGACTTAGTTAAGTGAATGCGTTCACACACATATTTTGTGTACTTTATCTTTATTGTCATTTTTTCACTCTACCGTTTTGTCTTTTATTTGTAACTTGGTCTAAATTGACCACTCACGTGCTTTATTGTATTTTGAAGGCCTTGCTAAACAATAGTCTCTCCATTGGCTTTGTATTCCTATATGATTTACTGAAATATACTGTACATGTATATGTACAGTGCCCGCAATCTATGTTTGCATTATTCTTCTTTCAAATTTCAGCTAGTTGTGCCTTTCATACACAACCCTACCTTTCTACCCGTACAAGACAATCACACTAAGCATGTTCATCGTGTATTTTTAAGTCACATTTATATGCAAACTATATGGAGCCTTATGTGAGATATTTTTCTTATGGCGTTGCTAGAATAATGGTGACCTCCACATGTACCATGTCAAAAAAAAAAAAAAAAAAAAAAACCCTTCCGGGCTAAGAAATGCATGAGAATTAACTTCGTTTAATGTATCCAAACAATCTAAAGGTCCAAAACTTCTTTTGATCGACGATCGATAATAATTCCGCGTTCAAATATGCGCGGGATTTAGTGTTTCTTTTAATCCCGAAACCTCGTATGACTTGACAACCATACACTTGGCATCTATCGAATAGCCCTGTAATCAAAATAAAATTTAATTAGTATTTTAAAGAAAGGTTGAAAATATAAAGCTCAATTAATAGATATATAAATGTTTTTAATTCCTTTGTTTTCATAACGTGTTTTTAATATAACATATTAATGTTTTCTCTCTATATGTATATACTTCATAAAATATTTATGAATTGATGATGTTGATGATGATGATTAACGTCCACTAAGACTTAATTGGCCTATCGAACCTTAAGAGGGTAAGTGATTACTTGTGATTCTTTAAAATTTTGTTTCTGTGCTCAAAAAGCATTAAGAGAAGCTTTCCAAGATCACCATACTTTTGTTGAGTTAAGAGGTTAGGAAGGTTGGTAGTGTGATAAATATTTTGAAAATGAGATATAATATGGGTATAGACTGGACAATCTAAGAGAAAGTGCTTTTCATCTTCAACCTTCTTAGTGTCACAAAGGTGACACACTCTTTCATCCCATGGTGTTTTAGGAATTGACCAATGCCCAGTTTCACTATGGAGCTCGTGAAAATTTGTTCTTATCTTAGCAATGCTTATTTTTTTCTTTACACTTAGCATAACAGATAGATAATTTTGATCTTCTAGATTAGGGTTGATTACATCTTTATATACCTTAATTTTCTTTTTTCCTCTAATTCTTTATCACACCACATTTTTTCCTTAAATTTTGATTGACGCTTTTTTTAATAGTATCTTTATTTTGCAAAATAGTTTCTTCCATGATTCCCCAATAGTTTAGCCAAGATCGGGCGTCTTTACTCCATCCTCGCTTGAGTCGATGGTGGTTATGACTTGATTTTGAAGCAATTTTAGGTAGCCTCTTGTCTTCCATGTTGTTTAACTTGTTCTTATACATTAGGTATCTAGTCATAGCCATGCTCTCAATGGGGGAGATGTTTGTTTCTACGAGGAGGATGGGATAGGGCGTATTTCCTTTAATTTTGAGATTATAGGTTATAAAATTCTTTTGTATTTGCTCTATCTTTCTCCAGGATTCACGAGAGATACTACCGCCCCAAACTTCACATCCATGAGGAATAACAGATGTAACAAGAGTCTCAAAGATGAGTTTCTTCTTATCCCAACTCCAAAGATCCACTGATTTACAATTGTTTTCGAGCCCATAATAAGCTTTCCATCCCCCAATAATCATTTTCTCAATGCTATAATTCTAATTGAGTTTGTGGTGAATATGAATTCCAAGATATTTGTATGAAGTCACTTCCTCCAAGTTGTTGTTGTTGTCATATACAAAGGTATCATAAGGGATCTTATTGGATTTAATAATCATGACCTTAGTCTTACAAGGTCTTATCGATGTTGTAGCGGTCATACCCATATTGGAAAAATCCTTGAGTATTCTTAGTTGGGTTTCAAGATCATGGGACTCCTTGCCATGAGAGCGATATCCGTAGCATAAAGAGATTGATGACTATATCAATGAGAGTAGGGCGGCATAACACACTTTTTCAAACATTCTTCTAACTTATCAATGTATATACCAAAAGGGTAGGAACAAGGGACAACATTTTGACTCCGATGTTGCAGTTAATCTCTTTTGACCCACACCCTCAATGTTTTAAACTTAGCAATAACGTTCTCATACATCCTTATTGCTTATTACTCGAGTTGAGGCACTTTTATCTCTTCCAACCTATTCTACTCCCTAGGAACCATGCCAAAAGCTTTTCTAAAGTCAACAAAACAACAAAAATATTGGACATTACGGAAACTCCTACATGACTGATCCCTAAAGGTAACAAAATGGTCTACAGTTGAATGATATCTCCCTAAACCCGACCTAGCCTTTAGCTCTTTTGCCATGAATTTCTAGCCAAATGCTAATCTTCTTTCCAAAAAATTCCATAAAGCTTGTCTAAAATCGGGCTAATCATAATGCTCCTTTAATTATAGGGAATGTTTTTATCCTCATTTTTAAAATAGGAACAATGGGGGCTTTACTTACTCGGGGTTCAGGGAAGCCACAATGTGTTGCTAAATTGAAGGTTTGTGTATGTGAGGGATAAGGATTAGCCCTCCGATTTTAAAATTTCAACAGAGTAGCCTTCAATGTCCTTAGCTTTCCAGTTTGCGAGTTGTTTAACCCCAAAATTTATGTCTTATATAGAAAAAAATTCATCCTTTGTAGGGACAATAGGAATGGGTGTGTTCCATATCAGCATCGGGGAACTTCGTATTAAAGACTTTTAAGGTAGGAATTTCAGTCGTTAAGGGAATCCTATTATTTTCTTTAGTATTGCGTTTTGAGAATTTGGCTCAAAACTTCTTAGGATCTAACTTGTGTAGTTGTAGTTTCTCTTGCCTTTTATTGATATAGTATATTTTTTCCTTTAATTGGGGCTTTGTATGTATTGATCTTGCTTCGAGTTTTAAAGGCTCATTAGAAGCATCCTAATGGCTCCTATAATTTACATTTCTTTATCCTTACCAAAGGGTTGGTTATTTCTATTATTCTTTTATGGAACTCGAAGAGAACTTGTTAGTAGAAGTGGAAAGTGTAGTTGTTAAATTATGATAGAGTTATTCAAGGTTGTCCTTATAAGTTAGGAGGTTTAATTTACTATTTAAATCCTTTTAAAAAAATACCAACTTACTTTTGTCAGGTGCAAGTTCCTTTTATTATCAGAATTCTCTCCAATGGTGCTCCTATGGAAGGATAATTTTAGAGTTAGGGTTAAGGTTTATGATCGAGTCAGACTCATGGTCATTTAAAGGTCAAAAGTTGTTATTTGGTTTGGAAGCGGGGATATCGGATATCACATAATCTACAACATACTACCTAGCCATGAATACAAGGTCATTTGGTTGGAGTTTGGCTTGCTTTGCATTACTCATTGCAAGTGTATTAGATTCTTGAAATTTGTAGAGAGAGCTTGACCAACTCATTACCAAACAAATTCTAAATTAGATCTTTGGGAATTTCTTTTGTAGCTATTATATAAAATGAGGTCCTCATCTAGCCATAGGGATTATGGTTGAGTCATCACTTAAAAGAGTGGATTGTTTAGTTGCAGTCCTAAAGCATTCTCAGAGTCTCCCTAGCATGAGGATACCTTCATTTTCAAATTATAAATATCTTGTTCTAAAATTATTATAGGGACCATTTTTATCTAGATTATTTTCTTATAAAAAGTAGAATTAATAGGTGCAAAATAACAAATTGTATATACATCTTCTTAGAACAGATTATGCAGGGAATTTCTATCAAATGTATTGATTAAGTCCAATCTTATGAGTTTGACTTTGAGGATGATTTTTCTAATATAACAAACTGTATCCCTATCCCTCTGGGTGATATTTTTTGTTTGTGCAGAATGCATGAATTAAATCCTTCATATTAGGGACCTTAGACTCCTCACAGTGATGCTCCAGGTTTAAACTAGACGGATAATATCAATATCACTCGAGGTCCAACTTATCATATGACCTTTAAGCCATGGAAAGCCACAACAGTTCAAAAAAGGGTCCACAAGTGTCCAAGTTCCTATTTATTATTATCCTTCTAGTCTATATCCCTAACAATAACTTTTCAATTTCTAATTGTTTCCCATTTTCCTTCTTTCACAGCTTCTTTTACCTTTTGAAAGACTTTATTACTGGTGGCTTGGTCTTCCAGATACTTCATTTTTTAAATATTCTTGACACTTTTAAGATGAGAGATTTACTAGGTATGTTGTATTTATGGTCATTACAGCTTACTGACCGCGGATCAACCTATCTTGTGATCAATTATTTTTCCTAACATCTTTGCTTCTATGAGGTAAGTTTATCAATTTGTGATTTATTTTTTAATTCCAACTTCTTTTACTATTACTAGTGTATCCTCCTCTTGTTGTTCATTTCTTGCATCACTAAAGAAGTTATGAGGTTCAAGGCTCTTTGTTATGCTCATGGGGTGGTCCCGATTCTTATTACTTTCCTCTTTGATGGGTTTGATGTGTTTATTTTCCATATTAGCAGGGGTTAAAATTGTTGGTTAGTTTTCTTCCAGCTCTTTAATCCTATCTCTCAGAAGTTTGTAATTTTCTTACAACCCCTCCTTCTTGGGTTGTTTTTTTATGCTTTTCCATTTCTTGAGATTCTATCCTTCTTTGTTTGCAATTCACTCTTGAACCTAAGAATCTATCCTCTATTTGGGGTTTCGGTGGGCATCTTTAATTTTTTTTTTTATCAATCAGTACCTCTAGCTCTATTTGGAGTTTTAAATCTCTTCACTCCTTTTCTAATGTTTCTAACTCTATTTGGATTTTGGGTATCTTTTTTTTTTTTTTTTTTCTCACGATTCTATATAATCATAAAAGTCCATAACTTCTTTTAATCGACAATAATTTTGCGTTCAAATATGCACGAGATTTAGTGTTTCTACAATAATTTTGCGTTCAAATATGCACGAGATTTAGTGTTTCTTTTAATCCCGAAACCTCGTATGATAGGACAACCATACACTTGGCATCTATCGAATTACCCTATAATCAAAATAAAATTTAATTAATCTTCTAAAAAAGGTTGAAAATATAAAGCTCAATTAATAAATATATAAATGTTTTAAAGTCCTTTGTTTCCATAACATGTTTTTAATATAACGTATTAATGATTTCTCTATATGTATACACTTCATAAAATATTTACAAATTAATAGTGTCTCTCTCTATATATTTATATTTAAAGTCCTTTGTTTCCATAACATGTTTTTAATATAACGTATTAATGATTTCTCTATATGTATACAATTCATAAAATATTTATGAATTAATAGTGTGTCTATATATATCATAACACAACACATTATATATATAATCAAATAAAATATAATTGATATATATATACTAATATAATATAATATATTTTATTATGATATCTATAATTATTGATAAGTAATGAATAGAGAGAAAGAGAGTGAGTAATGAAATATATGTAATGGTAATCTAACACATTATATATATATAATCAAATAAATTATAATTGATATATATGTACTAATATAATATATTTTATTATGATATCTATAATTATTGATCAAATAAATTATAATTGATATATATGTACTAATATAATATATTTTATTATGATATCTATAATTATTGATAAGTAATGAATAGAGAGAAAGAGAGTGAGTAATAAAATATATGTAATGGTAATCTCAATTATGAGATTGTTCGTTCAAATAGGAAAAATTAATGGTCATAAAACTATTTATAATTTTGGATCAGCTCAAGCTTAAGTATGTAAATTTGATAATTTGAGAACTTTCTTTAAAATATTTAGATTTAACTAGGTCTTAGGTTTTGGCTAGGTAGGGTTGGATAAGTTTTAACTATAGGAAAGAAAAGAAAAAGGTTTAACACCAAAACAAATAGCCTTGAGTAATATAATTTAAGTAACTCTTGTAATGATAAAGGTTCAAAGTCACTTCAAATAAGCAATTTTAAGTTACAACAACTAGACCTAGACCTAACTTAGGTGACCAGTATAGGGGGTTATAGGCTCGGCTAATCTTGCTATTTGATCCCTTAAGGTAGAAACTTCCAATTGTTACACAAGATTGGAATCTTGTGGAGGGATTTGTACAACTACAAATTCTAAGATAAGAGTGCCAACCCATTTTGTACTATATGCAAGGACTTGAAGAGATTGCATGCACGTCACATCCTAAAAGATCTTCAATGATTGTCACCATTTTTGTAACAACCTGACTTATCATGATCAAGCTTGTGGGTGAGCTCGCAAGGTTGTTATGATTTCCATGCTCCATGGGAAGATATGGGAGATGCATGCGGATATGTAAGAGTTGGGTTTGTGTTCACTAAGAGAGAGTTATTCTTAGGAGTATTGGTATGCGAGTTGTAATTGAGTTAGAGCTCCAGTCTGAATTTGCATCAGTTCCTATGTCTGAATTTGTATCAGTTCCTATGTTCAGAGATATTTTGTATATGAATAGGAGGAAGAAAGGACTTAGCATGTTCATTGACCAAGACTTGTAAGATTAATCAATAAAGAGTATAATGATGAATACTATTTCCATTTAAAATAAATGGAGTCATTGTTCGATGTTTGGATTTTTGTTGTAGAAGATATGGTAGTCAAGCAATTGAATGTTTTGCATGCAGTAACATTTGTAATATGTAGGTCATCTATCCATTCACTTTGAAATATTCACAAAGAGGAAGCGATAATCCAATGGAAAGTGATAATACAATGAATTTTTCTTTAGGTTAAGAGCCAAAACAGTTGCATGAAATTAGTAAAGGATAGTGGTGTTATATCCTCTATCATTCATTCAAATATGGATAGACCAATTCATTATTTCTGAAGGTATGTCTCCAATGTTTGGACAATTTTCAATGCAAACTAGGTCTACTACTCCAAATATGTGAATGTATCCCCCCCCAAACATAGGGAAATTTGAAACTACTTCAATGTATTCCTTGTACAAGTTGAGTTGCGAGCCACCTCAAGGGTTCTCTCCATTGGTTAATGCTCTCATGCCAAAGTTCTCATTGACTACCTTGGGGTTACCAGTGGGTATAACAAGGATTTAGTATTGGAGTGGCTTACACTCCATTGAGGACTAGGATTCCAAATGTTGTTGCTTCAACGCTACATGCTACGTGGTAGAGATGAAAGAGTTGAGCATGTCTTCTAGAAATCCATGTTTGCTAAGAATTTTTGGGCATGGCTTCACAATGAACTTAGTTATTTTTTCAGTGCCTCCCTTCATGGAAGATTCCTCTCTTTGGAAATAGTTGAATGATTAGATACAACTACAAATTCTTATGGTGCATAGTTTGGTTGTTTGCTATTGGCTTTCTATGGACATCTAGGTGTCACGATACTTTTGTTTGAAACCCTCTCCTCTCAGCTTCGGGGGTTTGAGGCTCCCAAAAGAAGAATTAGCTTTCCTTGTAAAGGACAAGTTAAGTTCTACAAGGACATTGACTTCCTACCTAATGGGGGGCAAGCTCATATGTTCACATTTTTCTCCTTTCTAGGACATGAATTTCTTAATAACTGTTTGTTGCATAATATAACTCTCTATTTCATGAGGTAATATATGTTTCATTTCTCAGAAACAATCCTTTGTCTTATTATAACTAATAATTATATCATATTGTACAACATTGTTGATAATAAGCTCTAAATGAGCATTGCATTAGAGACAATATTGTCATTGTATTTGCAATTAATGAATATTTGAAGAGTGAATTTTCACTTATATTACAAGGTTCTATATGATTTTATTTGCTTCAACATTATTTGCTTTAATTTACACTTATATTACAAGGTTCTATATGATTTTATTTGCTTCAACATTATTTGCTTCAAATGGAATGTTGTTAATAATACTCAACAAATAAATAAAAAATACAATTACATGGAAAAATAAATATCATCTTAAGCATATTCTCGAGCAAAGTAAAATTGTGGAGATGTAACAGATGCAAAAATCAAAAGGTTATTCCAAGAATTAAAGATACCTCCATAGGGAGCTATTGCAAAAGGCTTAGAATTGATGCTTTACAAGTCTTGGACAAAAATTGCCTTTGGGGTTTTGGTCTAAGCGCAAGTGATCTCTGCAAGAATGGCCCACTTGAAGAATAATGGTGACTCGTAGGGTGCAACCGCAAAAATCGTAGGTGATGCTTTTCAAGTCTTGCAAAAAGAATTGTCATTGCAAGATCCCCACGTCAGATGTTGTAAGCCTTCGAGCTAAATAATAAAATAACTTCTAATAATAATGGAGAAAGTACTCTTACTGGATGTTGCATAGTCTCCTAGCCAAATAATAAAATACATTATAATAATAATGGGGAAAGTAATGATGGCCTAATGTGGCCTTAATATATGTGCCGGATTACAACGACAACCTCTCCTCAGTTATAAAGAAAACCAACATTGTTTCCTATGAAAAAAAAGTCTTGCGCAAATTAATACTAAGTTGGGCTTACTAGAAAAAGTAGGAACCACAACCAACAAAATTATACAACACACTCAAAATGTAGAAAAATGTCTTGACGAGCAGATCCAACCAAATGAAATGCATTTATATCGTAGCTGTTGAAATTCCTTGGCCTCAACATGCTAGTTTACTTTCTGAAATCTTAAAATATAGTGTGGCACAAGGAAATAACTCTAACTGAACAAAAAAATACCATTCTCAAAACATTTATTTCATCATCCTTGAAAATAAGTCCAGTGCTTATCCTCAAATCTATGCTCCAATACCACTTTTAGACCAGTGCACCCTAAGTAATCCCAAGCCATAACTCACGAAAAAATATAATGGGATAAATATGCACACAGTATAATAGGAACGGATTAAATGGGATTGTAACTAGAAGCTAATAGATAAATTAATCCAAAACCCCCATATCAGGATCATAAACCCCGATTCCATTCCCCTAGCTTATTTTCTGAAATGTCAAAATATAGGGTGGCACAAGGAAATAGCTTTTAACAGAACAGGAAATGCCAAGAAATGTTATTCAGTATCTTAAATGATTTATTTCATCATTTTTGAAAATATGAATCTTAAATCTTCATCTAAGGATCATCATGTGAGTGGGTCTAATGATTAAGAACATGTGTTTCTTCTTAAAATGTTACAAATTCAAATCTAGAAGAAAGGGGTAGGTGATCCCTTATCCCACAAACAAAAAGGTCTCATTAACCATAACTTTGAAAATATATTATTATTATTATCAACCCTGTTTCATTCTCCTAATTTACTTTTCGAAATATTAAAATATAAAATAACACAAAGAAATAACATTAACAGAACAGAAAATGGCACTCGATGTCTCAGAAGAATTTATTTTATCATCCTTGAAAATATATCCACTACTTATCCTCAAATCTAAATCTATTCTCCAATAGCGTTTTAGCCCAATGCACCCAGGGAAAAATAATAGTAAATTAAACAACAATTCCTAGCTTAAATTTTTAAAATTACACTAAAACTTGGTTGTAAAATTTTGTTCTGCCATAACAGGCATTGTTTGCAAATAATATATTCTCCTGCAAGTATATATAAAATATCAGGAAAACCATTTGTATGTATGATAAGCTAAATATGGATTATAGAAACTGCTAATGTCAGTAAAATAGATTAAGCATCTTCTGCCAACTTAGACTTGAAGTTATATCACAAAAGAAGGCCATTCACACCAGTGGAAAAAACAGGTAGAGCTAAAAACAAGGAAAGCAGACAAACAATTGGAAAAAGTTTAAAATAAAAATAAAAATTAGGTGGTCCTTAAATATTCAAACATCACACATTTATAAACTTATCTGAAATATGAACTGGTCACTTCGAAAGTTCGCTAGTTAGATGAAGCAATATCTGCTGGTTTCTGAATTATTATCAAACATAATTGATCCTGACCTTGTCCTTGAAGAGGTTTTCGTTCATTATGTCCTCTGACGACCATCTCAGCACCATGTTCTCGAATTCATCAGCCACCATGTTCTATCTGGCTCTCTCTTCTCTGTTTTCTTCTCTTTCCATGGCTTCTGCTCGATACCCAAGTGATTTCTGATTTCAGATCGTAAAACGCTTATCGAACACCCGTCGACTTGCCTGCTCTTGAACAGTAGCAGTAAAACTATAATGTACAGCCGGATGACACTTCAGTATATGATATAGTGCAATTGAAGTGATCCCCACACCAACATCGAAACTCTACCTCGGATAACAAAATTAGTATACTAGAGGGAATGTTGAGTATTTATGAAGGATTAGCATTGAATTCAGTATCGAATTCCTGCACGAAAAGCAGAAAACTTTTACAGTATGCAAATGAAAATAGGCCGCCACCTTTGGGTTGTAGTGTTGGGAATATTAGTCTAGCACGTACCACTGTTTTGTACAGAGAGTATTAATATTGAGGTGATGTTTTTCAGGGTGAGGTGGCATCGATGTGAAGTGAAACTTTTTATAGGATTATAAAAAGGAGTAAGTGAATTTGGGAGCAAACACATTTGTTTTTAAGGTCAAAAATGGGTTTGAATCAGGCTAAATTTTTAGGGATTGTTTGAGTTTAACATAGATCCAAGTTTTATGAAAAACTTATCCAGAAATTTTACCCCATTTTAAACCAATTCAAATGATTAAAAAATCGATCAATGACCAAAAATTTAAAACCGCATTACTGAATAACCTGCCAAAAAAACAGTGAATAGGAAATGCTGATTATTTAGGAAGCATTGGCATTTACGATCGAATTCCTGCACGAAAAGCAGAGAACTTTTACACTATGCAAATGAATGTAGGCCGCCACCGTTTCATACTGTATTAAGCACAGAAAACTTTTACATTATGCAAATGAATGTAGGCCGCCACCGTTTCATACAGTGTATTAATATTGAGGTGATATTTTTCAGGGTGTGATTGTGAGTGTAATTGATCATTGTTTATAAATTCTGTAAAAATTTAAGATTAAAGGCATCAGGCGGTATCATCCATTATAAATATAATTTTATAGTGAGATTTTACGGGCGTAAGCTAAAGTATCAATGATTTAGTCTTTTGGTGGCCGTGATTTTTCGACACTCAACCGATCGCCACCAACCCAACTCGATTCCGATTTTTAGGCAGCGACCCAACTTGATTCCGACAATGCCCTCGCCTCCATTTTAGACAATGTCTTTTCCTTCTACTCAGCTCCAAGAGGCCACCAGGAAAACGAACCTTCGTAGACGTGACAGCTTGCATGCAAATAGACATAGACGCGGCGACTTGCATTGAATTCAGGCCAACCACCACCAGCCTAGAGCCCTGGACCGACGCTTTGTATTCTGGGGAATGCGCAACTCATTTTCCCCATTCTTGAACTCTGAATCAAGACGACCTCCCTTCCACCAGCGTTTTCTTTGGAGATCACCAATGTTTTTTGTGGAGATTGAAGAGCCAAATACGCCCCCATTGCCCAAGTATCCAATTGCCATTGTAATTCGCACTGTAGGTTTGTATAGATTCACTGTACTCGAAAATTGCCTCTTGTTTTCTATTGGGTTTTTGTTGTGTTTCCCTGAAAGATTGTTTGCTCAGAGGGCAAGAGAGATGAGCGGAGAATGGTGAGGGGAAAAGACCTAGAGAGTGAGGGCAGGTTACATTTTCTCGTTGGAAAGGGTTGCTCAAGCAATCTTACCTCTCAATGATCTGGGATCTCTCTGAAAGGATATCTACTCCTGTCAGGTTTGGAACCTAAACTTTTTGCAATGTTACCATTTACGATATACCCATCTAATAGATTCTTTTAATTAACCCAAATTTTAATAGGTGTTTCCTTCCTTTAATTCAAAAGATGATTTAATTTTAATAAATAAGTGTTTATTTCCTTTAATCCAAAAGATGCTTTAGAAAAGATGATTTAGATTTAATTTTAATAAATAAGTGTTTATTTCCTTTAATCCAAAAGATGCTTTAGCTAATTGATAAGTATTCTTTTCAATTAATTAAAAAAAAATAAAAATTTAAAACAAAAATTAAGCTATCACAACCACTAAACCATAATCTAATTGCAGTGTTATCATTTATGATATACCCAACACAACCACTAAACCATAACCCGATTGTAATGTTATTATCTATGATATGCCCAAGTAATAAATAAGTATTCCCTTCAATCAATAAATAAGTATCCTCTTCCATCAACCCAAAAGGTGAGTATTCCCTTCAATTAACTCAAAAGTTGATTTTCTCCTACACAATGTGGCTTCAACCACATCACAACCTCTAATCCATAACTTAATTGTAATGTTACCATCTATGAGCACAAACACTAATCTATAACCTAATTGTAATGCCATCTATGATATACCCAGCTAATATATAAGTATTATCTTAAATCAACCACAATCAATCACAATTGCAATGTTACCATCTATAATATACTCAATTAATAAATAAATATTCCCTTCAATTAATCCAAAAAGTAAATATTCCCTTCAATTAACCAAAAAGATGATTATGTCACCATCTATAATATACCCAACTAATAAATAAGTATTCCCTTCAATCAATCCAAAAGATGAGTATTTCCTTCAATCAACCCAAAAGTTGAGTATTCCTTTTAATTAATCCAAAAGGTGATTTTTTCATATACCAAAATTAAGTGACCTTGCATGAGTTCCTACACAAAAATTAAGTGACTTTGCATGAACATATTTGTTTCATGGTAGTAGAAAACTAGCCGAACCACATTATATCAACCATATTATAATTTGGTTTTGTTGGTAATATTTAATATGAAATATGATCACATTAAAATTAAGTTTCTTATATCAACCATATAATTTGGTTTTACTAGTAATATTTAATATGAAATATGATTAAATTAAAATTAAGTTTCAAGTTCATAAATATGATTAATGAGAAATCAATAGTTCCAATTAATTAATTAGTTATATTTAATATTATTTATCTAAATTTAATATTTATTTTTATTGATCTAATTACCCATGTGATTTGAATAGCTTTGCTTTCTGTTCATGTGATCTTTAAACCACATAAACAAGTCCTAACCCAAGTGTTTTTTTTGTGTTTGTTCCATGAAAATATAGAGAAGCATTCAAAATATACTATTATAACTATTAAAATCATATTTTTAAAAAACAACTTAATTTAATTTCCAATTTTTTAAGTATCTCCATGAAAATATAAAAAAAACATTCAAAATATACTATTATTACAATTAAAATCATATTCTTAAAATTGAATAACTTAATTTAATTTTCATTATTTTACTATTTGATAATACAATTTTAATTTTTTCAAAATTTAATATTAAATATACATCATCAAATATTCTATACAATTTTAAATATTTTAAATATAGCAATTCAATAAGATATCACATTTCCTCATATATATTTTAATATATAAATGACATGCTCGTTTGAGTGATAGAACTTAAAGAAATTCATCAATCCTTGCATCCAATAATTAATATATATATATGAAAAGATCTACATCTATCCTTGCTTCTTCATGCAAGTACCATCTCATCCACTGTAATGATATCCAAGATAGACTTGGATCATCGAAACTCGAGCTTAAATCTTTTCTTCACATGAATCATCGATTCAGGAAACCAAAATATTAGAGATGCTTTATTATACACTGCATGGATTCTTAGACATATGTGAAACTGATTCAAGAAACCAAAAGATTAGAGATGCCTTATTATACAATGCAATGATTCTTAGATATTAAAATATCTAAACGTTGTTAATCTAAAACAAAATTTACATTAAAACATGAGATAGAGACACTCTGTGTGATAAGTAGACAAGTCTTCTATCATCGTCCACGTGCACTAACAATATTCCACCTCTATTATTAGGCACATGTGTCATTTTTTAATGGTTTTCCATGCAAATAATATATCTCTCTTGTTTAGGAACACCCATATCCCTTGCCTTCATGAAAGGAAAAGTCGTCTTTACCTTCCTCTTGGAATAGAACACCACCTTCAATAAATTTGGTGTGTATGAAGTTGGAGGCTCTCTATACTAAATAAATGGATGTGAAGAATATAAGTAAACCTTATAAGCTAATAAATTCTTCTTATAAGTTAATAAATTGTTCTCATTCAGTGAAAAAAAAAAGAAAAAACATTCTCACTACTAGATAAGTCTACACTATTGTATATTTATGTTTTGAGGAATCAATTTTAAAAAATAATAAATTATATGTTAATATGTATTGTAGCACATTATTTGTTGACGTATTTATATACTATTGTATATTTATGTTTTGAGGAATCAATTTTAAAAATGGTAAATTATATGTTAATATGTTGTAGCATATTATTTGTTGATGTAAATCTGCATTTTTTTATCGCCATTGATTTATCATGCAATTATTATACTTTACTACATCGTTTTACAAAATTCTTTCTCGTTCATCTTCATTTTAATCTTCCTAGTTCATGGTTTTTCTCAAACAATATGAACAAAAAAATCATTTCATAGCAGTGTATTAATGCAAGGAAGAAGAACAACCAAAAGAGACATTGATGGTATCGATCCAATTTTCTCAAGGAGACATTTATTTCTAATACACCACCATTGGATACATGGACGTATAGTAACGTTGCCCTTCGTGCATGAAATCTCATGAATGCCCGAGGTCCCAATTTTCCAATGTAATGTTCCCCTCTCCTTCACAAGAACCATGGATGACTTAGTAGTCTAGTCACCCCTATAGACTATAGTTTCATGGGTAAAAGGGGGTTATGAGGTGCTAAAGTGTCACTGAGGACTTAATGTTATTTTATTAAAGTGACTTTGATAAAGCAAAAAAGAGTTATTTTACTTAAGGAGAAAATAAATTAATAACCTTAGAAAAAGCAGTAAAGTGACTCAACTGAAAATCAGAAGATGGAGATATAAAAGAGAGAGGAGGGTGCCTCACTCTTCATTCATGTCATTTTTCTCTTATTGCTTCTTGAGCTATGCAGCTTACGTTTTGAGGGTTTTGAGTCAACAAACCCTAGAGACTAGCAAGGAGGTGAAAGATCCCTCTGCTCATGGCCCAAGCTTGGCCAAGGAGGTGAAATATTCCTCCCTCACTGTTTTATTCAGCTACATGTTGGTTTCTATAGTGGATTGAAGAGACAGGGCGCAGTTTTGAAGGTTTTCTATAGGAAGGACACACCATTGGAGGAGAATCAGTTCGATTTGGGTAGGAGAAGGGAGATCTAAGGGGAATCTATTTCTTAGAGGGTTTTCTAGGACTAGAGCGCCCTTTCTCACCCATTATTGGAGGGTTTTCTCTACATATTTATTTATTGTGATCATTGGACAAATTTATGATGAGGGGTGCACTGTCCATTGGGTATTCAGTGAGTTGAAGATGTAGATCTGATATTTTTGACAGAGGGATCTCTCCATTGGCATTCTACATCACCCAATCTACAATTTGGAAGTGTTTTCCAGGGGTTAGAGGGCTTCCTTGAGGGAGGTCGAATTTCTTAGGGGGATACAACTAGTTTGGGCACATCTCCACCAAAGTTGAAGGTGTTACAACTTCAAGGGAAATACATTGATCTTGTATGTACTTGGGAGTTGCTATGGAAGACCTGGGAGGACTCACATCCCTATTTCATTATATCTTGGTGGCATATTCATCTCATACTTCTTATTCTCTGCTATATTATTCCAGATCTGTAGATCACATGTATGGAGCTCATCACATTATCTAAATAAAGGTAAGATCTGAAGCTATTGAGTATTTTATTGTGTTATTGTTGGCAGCCAATTCAATTTTTTCTATTGTCCTATAAGCTGCCTACACCTATGTCTTTCAAACATATAAGTTTTGTCGCAATTTCGAATAAACGACACTTTCATTGCTTGCAACATTTACACATTTATTTTTCGTCAAATTTTCACGACTGTAAGCGTGAAAACTTCTCCTTTCGAGGTCTCATTTGCGATCACTATCTGAAATGCCGTCATTCTTTTATCGATATTTTCTATGGCACTTACCTTTGGTTTATCGTTATGTGGCTGAAAAGATTTTGGAACTATGCTCGTTTGGACATTCTTACTTTGATTGCATAACTTGATTTTATTAAATTTATGAGGCATTGAGCATATGAGTTTATACTTCATTGATTCTATGAGGTCATGATTTATTTTTGTTTTTATATATATAATGTGATCCTTATAGTTAATCTTTTATAGCTCTTGCCTTGTAAATTTTTTGAATGCGTTTGGCACAATGATTTAAAACTTTGATTAAACATTTATACAATGGTGCATGTTTAACTTTTGGTGTTGGTTATACGTTGAACATTCATGGTTTGAAAAAATATAGTTAATGGCGTGTTGGCATGTCACTCACCGTTTATTCCTTTGGTTGGCCAAACAATATGGTTTTGAACTATGGTATGATTGTTTGACATAGGTGGAATTCGCCGGTTGTACTTTACCATAACTATTATGCATGGCGGTGAATAACTCCACCACCCTCGCATGCACACATTAATGCTTCCCCTTTGATCGTTCATTGTTGTTGGACTGAGCAACTTTGCTCCTATGCGTTGGTGAATTCGAACCAAACCCTTACCATGTGCTCACACCATGGCCCCGGTCGTCCGAGTTGAACCCAATGGGCGCCAGGCTCTGCTGATGTTTGACAGTGCCCGCAGTGACCTCGAGGAAAATGGGTGGCTTCCCTTTATACAAAAATTCGAGGGTTTTAACCTGTGGGTAGTTCGACAATTTGCTCTAACCTTTGATGGCTGTTCAGCCAAGGTCGGAGATGTTCAATTGGAAATTGATGAACAATTTATCAGCATTGCTACGGGTTTGCCTACCACTGGACAACAATGGTCTAAGAATTGCAAAGTGGAGGAGGTCCCTTGGACATTTCTCTTCCAGTCACGAAAAATCACCTCCTGTGATAAAGGTCCACCAATAACTATGCTCAAACAACGTTGGCATGATTTATTGATGATAATCAAACAATTTATCACCTGCAAGGGTCAGTATGGGTTTGTTTTCTTACACCACCTTCGTTTTCTTATGGTTTTTATGGGTTATCAGCTCAATATGCCTTATTATTTGCATAGAAGCCTGTTTAAAATGTCAAAGAAATACAAGAGAAATCAGGCTGATAGTAGCCTTTTTCATTATGGGCTTGTTAAGATTATTGTGATCTGTCATTTGAGTCTACACAAAGATTGTTGGAGCAATTTCCTTGCTCGGAATGATTTTGAGGATTCGAACCCTCCACAGATTGACAAACCTGTGGTGAGCGAGAACAGGTCTGTACCTCCAGTACCCTACAACATCCTGCTACCTAAACCCTCGTCCGACTCACCCATTGACCTACCTCACTCTGTGACTAAGGGTGTTGAGACTGTTAAGCCATTGGGAAGAAAGCCAAAAGCGAAACCCACTGTAAACACCAAAGGCAAAAGGAATGCCTCTTTGATTTCTCGAATGGCAAGGAACAAGCTGAAACCTCATGTCGATCCAAACCCTATCGTATTGAGTGAGGACTCTGATTCAGAGGTGGAGCATTTCTTGGCTAGCGAATACCCTATTCGCAGGGTCTGTGTGTCGAACCCTCATATGACTTCGTGACAAACTTACCCCCCTGCATACAGGACAACCCTAACTACCCAGGCATTAAGCTGCCTTATGAAGCCCTCGGTCATTCACCCAAACCCTCTCCTGCTCTGTCTAAATCTACACTGGCACCCTGTGATCAATGTAATGCATGGTTAGAGAGGTATTATAATGATGTGCCGATGCTCCAGTCAAAGATTCAATCTTTGTAGGACCAAGTTGCACTGCTTACCAGTCAAAAGGATAAGCTACAAGCCACTAATAAGAGACAAAGGACGACAAGCTCTATCTTGTTTAAAAATGTGGAATCAGCTACAACAATCGTGAATTCTAAGTTGGCATAATTTGAGCAGCCTCACACAGGTATGTTTAATATCAATCATTTTTGTAAATAGTCTGAGTTTATATAACGATTTGATTTCGGTCTTAAAACGACTCTGTTCATTACATTGATTGGTTTCGTTACATTGTGTGTATTCTATACTTAGCCTTGCTTTGACTGAGTGGAATTTCGTTTTCCCAGTTTAGCTTCGATTAGATTTTAATCGATTTGATTGATTTTGGTATGGATTTGATTTGTTTTATTTAGCTAAAATGGATGCTCTGATGTCAATTGAAGTTGTTTGTATCTATTCTAGACAGGAGTTGTTTCCCATATTTCAATTTTGAACACAATCACAGTTCGTTTTGATTTCGTTTACACTATGATTGGCAACAATTTTGATATGGTTAATTGTTACGGTTTTATGTCCCGTATGACTTTCGACCAACAGGAATACAATTCAGATTATTTTCAATATGATCCTGTTAAAATGCATCCAAATCAATTCATAACGGTTATGTGAAAAACCCAGCCGGTTAATACGCATTGGTTTACTGTTAGCTCGATCGTGTTATCAGTTGGATTCATATTGCAATGAATTTTCTGTTTCAATTTGATTTCTAAAACGAGATGGGATTCATGATATATTTCTATGTTAAACTAAGTTATGATTCGTTTTGAAATAAATGATTTCGTTTAAATCCAATCGAGCTTATTTGCCCATTTTACAATAACCAATTATCATTTCTGTCGATTCTGTTGTGATTGTGGGCAAAAAAGCCGAATCGATCTAGTTATGATTTTGTATGAATTGATTCTCGTACCTATTCGAATTAATTCACCTGTGGCATGAACCGTTTGATGTCATTATAGTTATGATAATTTTAAAAACGATTCTATTTTAATCTGATCGTATATCCTGTTGTTGGAAAAACACAATCGTTGCATACGATTTGTTTGATTGCATTATTTTCAAATTAGATATGAAACGATTTGTAAAACTGTTGGATTAGATTGTATCACATACGATATGATTTATTATCGATTGCAATTGGATATGAAACAGTCTTGTTACTGTTCAACCCGATTTTATGGTAACAAAAAAACAAAGTATTCTTACCCCTATTTTCGATTGAATCACTTTTGATTTTGTTTAAATGTTGAATGATAAACTCATTTGAATATTGAGTGATTCGTTTTAAATGATCATTGGAAGAAAATTGGTTTTGATTCTTTTAAAAGATTTGATTTGATTTCTATTCTGATCCTGTATGTTATTTTAGACTAGCTATAGAATCAAATGATTCTGTAGCTAAGTCTATAGTATTAGATTTTTATTGTTTTGTTAATTAAATATCTTTCTAACTTGTTATTTTTGGTCTATTGCAGATGAATTCGAAATTGCAGTGGATTTGATGAGCAGTTAGGAGATATTTGGGATATTTTACTTGCATTTTAATTTCCTAGTTTAGTTGATTTTGGGAATATTTTCCCAGATTATGTAAACAGTTTGATATTATCCACATGGAAGTTTTACCCTGCGGAGAAACTTATATATACTTATTATTTTTGTAATAATATTTATCCTCATTCGTGGGAGAACAAGGATATGGAATTTTAATACAGACTGAGGCAGAATTTGATGTTTTGTTACAACTTTAGCTTCTCATGATATCAATATTTTGTTTCATGTTATGTGTATCAATTTGTATTGGGTTAACGACTACTTTAGCTATCTTAATCTTGTGCAAATGATATAATTCAATCACTATAATCCATATCTGATTTCTTCTAGTATTTGAAAGACATAGCGATTTCTTGATTCCATTTGTGAAGCACAGATTTCTCTTCTTCATTGATTGGATCATTAAGTATAAGTTTTTGCATAATAGGTTTCCCTTATTGCAGAGATTTATAAATCATATAATTGTTATGATCTTTTATGTCTTGTTTGTCCTGTAAATAAACTCAAAGAGCAACGCAACCTATCGTTTACGAAAAGCTCCTGGACCAACCGGTGCGAGTTTACTTCCTCCGACCAGCTTCGAAGTCATCACACACAGGACAAACTTGGAGCGTTTCCAGGTCAGTTCATCATTTATTTGTTTAGTATATTTGTTAGTATTTTTAGTTATATATATATGTTTAGTATATTAGATTGTTTAATTTCAGTAAGTTTTATTTCTTATTTATAAAAAATCAACAAAAACATATCTCGCTATCTTAGGGCAGAATATAATGAGTTTTGCAGGTTTTAATTAAATCCGTGGGTTGTTTATAGTGTACATTTGTGAATAAGTAATATTGCAGCTAGTAGTTAGATAGTTGATTTGAGTTATTATAATATTAATTAGTAGATTGTATATAGAATAGTTAGTAGTTTAGTTTATTTTTATTTTAATTTGTTTAGTTAGTTTAGTTTGTTTTATTTATTGTTAGTTAGTTTAGTTTGTTTTATTTAGTTTTAGTTAGATTAGTTAGTTTAGATTAGTTTTCTCTTTGGTTCTCTTAAAGACCTTAGAGCGGCCAATGGAGTCGCTAAACCCGTCAGGGTGGTTCATTCCAAACGGCTTGGGTTATTAGACAACCCCGGACCAACTTCACTCTCTCAGTTGACGAATGGTCAATTTCGCTCGTCAACAAATGGCGCTAGAAGGAGGGCCCGAACTTAATTAATGGGACGAGGCGGTCACAAGACTCCTCCACCCCCTAATCACTCACCTATAGTGACTAGAAGCCGTTCACTTGAAAATATTCCCCTTCAAACAACAACTACTTCAACCGACGATCCTCAGATCAGAGTTGAGCCAACAACCCCTAATCCTACATGTGCTGACCTACAAGAGATTGTACGCCAATCTCTTATAAAAACACACAGTGCCTTAGCTCGTCTTAGGCAACCAAACTGTCCGTGGGGTCAACCTTTGGATTTCTCTGATATCAGAGAACAATTAGGTAACACTAACCTCACTGTGAATCCCACATATCCAATCTTAAATCCCGTTGCAGGAGGATCTGGGATACCTCCTTCACCACCTCCCTCATCTCTTTCCTCTTCTGGAGGAGATTATTCTGATGAAGGAAATTCACCTTCTCAGCCTTCCACACCCACTAGCCCTATGGCAAATCATAACAACCCTGTTGGACCCTGGTTGGACCAGGATGCTGTAGCTATACCTAGAGCCCAACACCCTTTACCTAAGCACCCGGAGAAATGGCTTCCCAAGTTTGACCCCGATTCAAAACAGATAGCTGAAGATCATATCAAAAAATTTATGTTAGCCATTAGACTCCGCAATGTTGAACATGAAGACGTTGTCTGTAGGTTGTTCCCTTACACCTTCGAGGGTAATGCATCCACATGGTACTTTTCCCAACAACCCCATACAATCGTGTCTTGGGAAAAGTTTGAGTCATGCTTTTTGGAAAAATTCGGAGATGGTAAACCTCCGGAAGTCCTGGTCATGGATATTTCTATCTTAAGAATGAACCCAAAAGAAAAAGTTAAAGACTTTAATAAAATATTCTTAACACTTAAAAACTGAATCCCTGCAGATTCTATGCATGCTGAAAGTCTTATAATATCTTACTACACTAAAGCTCTACATCAAAGTATAGCTATATGGGTTAAACAATCAAAGAAAGCTACGTTGTTAGAAGCCTTCGAAGAGGCCACCCAGATTGAAAAAGACATACTTAGCCTTAAGGATTCTTCCAACAACGAAACAGAGGCTAGTTCTGCTCCCAAAAAGAAGATTGAAATTCTCTCCAGACCCACACAAAGTAAAACTCAACCTGAAAACTCTGATTTGGAAAACCTAACCAAAGTTGTTCAAAAAATGTCTAATCAGGTTATAGATTTAAAAAGGTCAACTGAAGAAGCTTCCTCGAGTAAAGGACCCTACAAACCTCCTTTCCGAAAGCCCTTTCCTACCAGTCGACCTAACCCAACTCCCAAAGGCTTAAATCTAGAAAGTTTGCAATGTGCTCTTCAAACAATTCTAGAAGCCCAAGATAACTTGATGCCTCCCGAAATCCTTTAAGAGGAAACAGAACCAGAGACAGTTCAAGAAGAAGAGTCTTCTCCAAACATTTTTGGACACTTCTCGGATAGTATCTTTCAAGAAAACTTCGAGACTGTTCACCCTTCCAACACTAGGAGTAAGACAACAAACAAGCCTTCTACCGAGAACACAAAAACTTCGCCTCCAAATCCTTCTAAACCAGCTGAAACTAAATAGAGTAATGTCAACCCTAAATTAGATTATGATGTTGTTGAAGATCTTAAAAAATTAAGGGCTAACATTTCTATTTATGAGTTATTGAAGTTTCCATTTTTGTTACAGAATATGTTGCAAAATATTTCAGAGAACGACAAGAATGGTAACTCAAATGGTAACAAGGTTGTGCAAAGCAAAGTTCCGCAGAAGACTTCCACTAAAAATGATCTTGATCCTCAAGATAAAGGAAGCCTTCCTGTAACCCCTGTAAATAATGTAAATAATGTAAATAATGTGGATAAAGTAGCATTAGAGAATGTGAGTAAGAAGCCACAAGTTATTACTCCTAGTACTCGCAAAAATGTACCTCCTTTTCTTTTAACTTTCGAAATTTTCAACAGAAATGTGCATAATTGTATGGTTGACTCAGGGGCATCATCTAATGTGATGCCTTGGTCTGTCTGCCAAAATATTAACGCTAAAGTAGAACCGTCTTCTTTGAAAATCATACAACTTGATCGAACGGATGTCAAAGTTATAGGCGAACTAAAGAATGTATTGATTAGATTATCGTCTAACCCAAAGGTTCATCAAGTTATTGATATAATTGTTGTGGATATTCCAAAAGTGTATGGTCTTTTTTTGAGCAGGGACTGGTCGGAGCAGCTACATGGTTACTTCGCAATGGACTTGTCTCACCTGTGGCTTCCAGAGAACGGTAAGCCTAACAAGATTAGGGTGAATCGTGAGCGCTACCTCAAATTCACAGTCACATATTTGAACAATCCTAACGAACCATATACACCTCCTACTGATTCACTTGAAGTCCAAGGGATGGACACCTTCTTCAGAAATTTCATGGCTGAGGTTTCACCTATCATCAATACAGAACAACAATCCGAGATCATAGCATATGTGCAACCAACAACTTCTATGCAACAGTCCCATGANTGAGGCTTTACTGCAAGGTCTCAGAAAAGCTCTGGACATGAACATTCAAAATCTGGTTGTATTTGGTGACTCTGAAATAGTGGTTAGACAGGTAAGATATTCTATACAGTGTCTTTCCCCGCATCTCAAAAGTTACCAGTCTGAGGTATGGAGTTTGATGAATAAATTTTCTGCATTCAATATAAATTCCATTCCTAGATCAAATAACACTGAAGCAGATTTACTAGCTAATGTAACTTCTAAACTTCTTCCTACAGAAGGCTTATCCCCAAATGCATTCTCCGTGGAGCTATTGTTTCGACCATCTGTTCCTGACAATATCACGAACTGGAGAGTATTTGACGATGATCAACAAATCATTGAATTCCTACATATGGAAGAAACCTTTCAAGGCGCGGTGATAGATGAACGCACGCACGACGACAATTTGCACAAATTTACGGTAATACCTGATCTGAAATCTCCTGAGGTACTGTCGGATATGGTAAACTCGATACCCAAATCCATAGTTAGATTAGAAAAGTTTTATGATTTTGAAGATAAATTTAAAAACATGGTCAATTGTAAAACCAATAGTTCTTCGTTGTCTTATGAAAAAGTCAATTTAGGAACTAGTGAAAATCCTCAATGTATCAATCTAGGCTTAGGATGTTCTAGACAAGAAAAGGTTGCATTCATAAAATTATTCAAAGAATTTAAAGATGTCTTTGCGTGGACATATGATGATCTCAAAACTTTCGATCCTAATATCATACAGCATGTCATCCCGATGAAGCCCCAAACCTTACCCTTCCAACAAAAATTGAGGAAAATGCATCCTAAACTTGAACCGACCGTTCAAAAAGAATTGAATAAACTCCTAAGTGCTAAAATAATCTTTCCTATTAGGCACACTCAATGGGTATCCAACCTTGTCCCAGTGCGGAAGAAAAATGGGGAAATCCGAATTTGTGTCGATTTCCGAAACCTCAATAGAGCGTTTGACAAAGATAATTATCCTGTCCCACCCATGGAGCAGATCCTTCAACAGGTATCTGGTTCCGAGAGGCTATCTTTATTGGATGGTTTCTCTGGATACAACCAAGTCCTGATGTCTCTGCCAGACCAACTGAAAACTACCTTCCGTACCCCGTGGGGCACTTACGCTTATCGCAAAATTCCCTTTGGATTGATTAACGTCGGTGCTACCTTTCAGAGAGCAATGGACATCGCTTTTCGAGGATTAATCAATCAGTCCGTCGCAGTTTACTTAGATGATGTGACTGTTTATTCTAAGAACAAAGATGATCATCTAACTCACTTACAAGCCGTTCTGATGCGATGTCATAAATAATGCATCTCCTTAAACCCCAAGAAGTCCATCTTCATAGTAGAAGAGGGTAAACTTCTAGGATTCATTGTGTCTAGTGATGGGATGATTATTGATCCCGAAAGGACTCAAGTCATCTCCAAACTTCCCCCACCTACATCCAAGAAATCCATGCAGTCTTTCTTAGGCCAAATTAACTTCGTGAGAAGATTTGTCCCCAGCTTATCTGAAATTGTCAGACACTTACATAACCTAATTAAGAAAGACAACCAATATCACTGGGGATCCCCATAAAACCAAGCTTTTAATGCCATAAAGAAGGCCATAATTGACGCTTCGTCTCTCATGAGCCCTGACTTCTCTCAAGATTTTACACTCTATACTTTTGCCTATGATCGGTCCTATGCCGTCGTCTTAACTCAAAAGAATACTGAGAACAACGAAGTACCCATCGCCTTTATGAGCTCGGCTTTCAAAGGTGATGAACTTAACTACCCAGCGGTCGATCGGCAAGCCTACGCTGTTTTCAAAGAAGTAAAGAATTTCCGGTCCTATCTTTTGAAGTCAAGGATGAAAGTCATTGTTCCCTACCTTGCCGTGAGGAATTTGTTAGTGCAGAAGGAGTTAGGAGAGAAGAGAGCCAATTGGGTCACCTCCTTGTAGGAGTATGACTTAGAGATCACCCCAGCTCAGATCGTGAGAGGCCAAGGGTTATGTAAGTTGGTTGTTGATTCAGAAACTGGACAGTAAGAAGATAGTGATAAGTCAAACCTAGGACAAAGCGATCAAAGCCTAATCTGTTGCACGCAAAACCTTGTTAGTCCTTGGTACGACGATATAAGATTCTGTCTTGAACACGGATCATCCCCCCGTCACTTTGACCCCGATAAAAGAAGAGCGTTGAGACTGAAGTCTGCTTCCTTTCATCTAGTTAACGATATCCCGTTTCGTCAGAGTTTTGATGGCGTACTGATGCGTTGTCTTGAAAAGGATGAAGCAGAAAAATTCTTGCTTGAGTTGCATGCAGGAGAAGTTGGTGGTCACTTCGTTGGTGAAACCACTGCTCGTAAGGTTCTGAGAGCCGGTTATTACTGGCCCACGCTTTTTAGGGACACCCATGCCTTGTGTCGTAAATGCATCATCTGTCAGAAAGCATCAGGGCGGTTACAAAAACCAGCCTTTCCCTTGCAACCCATTTCAATGGATTCTCCTTTCCAGCAATGGGGCCTTGATATCATAGGTCCTATTAACCCTCTGTCCTCGCAACAACACAAGTATATTGTAACAGCCACAGATTACTTTACACGATGGTCTGAAGCTGCTGCGCTAAGAACTGTCAACATCAGTCAGGTAATTGCCTTCCTAAATTCGAATATCATCACTCGTTTTGGTATCCCTGACTGTCTGGTCTTTGATAACGCTTCATAATTTTATTCTTTTGAGATGACCGAGTTCGCTTTGGAAAAAGGAATTAAGTTGAAGTATTCTGCTAGTTACTATCCCCAGGGCAACGGCTTAGCAGAATCAACAAACAAGATCTTGATCAAAATAATCAGGAGAACTGTGTCTGAAAATCATAAGAATTGGCACAATGCACTGCTGAACGCACTATGGGATGATAGGGTAACACCCAAATCCGCTATAGGTAACTGCCCCTTTTTTCTTGTTTATGGAAGAGAAGCTATTCTGCCACCTCACATTCTTCTTCCTTCACTTCAGTTGTCACAAAAGGTCCAAGAAGAATATTGTCCCCCTTTAGAAAGCCGCATTAACGCTTTGATGAAGCTAGAAGAGGTAAGAGCCCAAGCTAAGCGCAAGTTAGATCAACATCAACAATTGATTAAAAGCTGGTTTGATTCTAATTCTGCTTCTGATAGGAATTTTGAAGTAGGCGATCTCGTCTTGAAGTGGGATAAACCGCACGAGGGAAAGGGTGAGCACACCAAATTTCAAAACTTATGGCTTGGACCATTTTTAATTGCTGAAAAGTTGGGTCCTAGTTCTTTTCAATTGCAGAATCTCGAGGGGCAGCTTGACACCTACCCGGTGAATGGCCAAGCCCTCAAAAGATACTTTGCTTGATAACTACCCCTATATATTATGTATATATTTTTACTTTTATTTTTCTCTTTCGTTTTCTTTATGTTTGATTTTGATTTGGATTTATCAGTTTTTGTGTTTTTTGAACAATTCACATACCTGTGCACTGAGCCATTCAGACAAAGATAATAAGAGATTTTCTTCGCTTAAATAACTTCTGAAAATTTGTGCAAACATCAGTGATAGATTGCTAAAATTGATGATCTGTGTTGGAGAATTCTGTTGTTTGAAAGAAGTTTACTGATTTCAATCTCTGAGAAAAGTTTTTCATGATCATCTATTATATTTTTACGCTGTCCCTTTTCCGTAAGGGAATGACTCAAAAAGACGCCCCCTTGTTAAGAAGTTGTTTTAGAAATAAAACATCTCTGGAGCTGAATAAAGGACAGTGCTAAAAATTCTAATGAGGTCTGAAAAAATATGTTAAAATATTAAAATTTTCAGCGTCACCCTGCTCAGATATATATCTACAAAAGAAAAACAAAATAAAATATGAATAAGAGTTGTGGGAAGTGCTTGTAAACCTGCTGGGATGCTGAACAGGTCCGCTGGCAGTGGGTAAATGCATGCATGACGCCAAGACAACTTTACCGGGGTACTGAATAGGCCCACTGGTAGCGAAACAATGTCGGGTATATGAAAATTTGTAAAAAAGAAAAGAAACCTCTTTAATGTCTTTTATTCTGATACAGAACTTCTTAACAGGATACAGATATCAGAGTGGGTTAAATGACAACCCTGTCGAGGCTATGGATGCCTGCTGGCAGCAGTGGCCATGCCAACAGTATTGGAGATTTTATCTTTAATATCGTGACTTGTTGATCTTAATATTATCATTGGTTTTCATCTTTTAAAACACTGCTGGGAAAAAATGATTAATGACGATGTTAGTACGATTTTCCGGTTGTTATTTTTGAGTTTGAAATTTTCTTTGCTGTCTTAATCTGAATTTTTTTCTTTTGACAGAGATAACTGCTTCTACCAGTGTGTCGCCATTGTTGGTAGCCAATTCAATTTTTTCTATTGTCCTATAAGCTGCCTACACCTATGTCTTTCAAACATAGAAGTTTTGTCGCAATTTCGAATAAACGACACTTTCATTGCTTGCGACATTTACACATTTATTTTCCGTCAAATTTTCACGACTGTAAGCGTGAAAACTTCTCCTTTCGAGGTCTCATTTTCGATCACTATCTGAAATGCCGTCATTCTTTTATCGATATTTTCTATGGCACTTACCTTTGGTTTATCGTTATGTGGTTGAAAAGATTTTGGAACTATGCTCATTTGGACATTCTTACTTTGATTGCATAACTTGATTTTATTAAATTTATGAGGCATTGAGCATATGAGTTTATATTTCATTGATTCTATGAGGTCATGATTTATTTTTGTTTTTATATATATAATGTGATCCTTATAGTTAATCTTTTATAGCTCTTGGCTTGTAAATTTTTTGAATGCGTTTGGCACAATGGTTTAAAACTTTGATTAAACATTTATACAATGGTGCATGTTTAACTTTTGGTGTTGGTTATACGTCGAACATTCATGGTTTGAAAAACTATAGTTAATGACGCGTTGGCATGTCACTCACTGTTTAGTCCTTTGGTTGGCCAAACAATATGGTTTTGAACTATGCTATGATTGTTTGACAAAGGTGGAATTCGCCGGTTGTACTTTACCATAACTATTATGCATGGCGGTGAATAACTCCACCACCCTCGCATGCGCACATTAATGCTTCCCCTTTGATCGTTCATTGTTGTTGGATTGAGCAGCTTTGCTCCTATGCGTTGGTGAATTCGAACCAAACCTTTACCATGTGCTCGCACCATGGCCCCGGTCGTCCGAGCTGAACCCAATGGGAGCCAGGCTCTGCTGATGTTTGACAGTGCTCACAGTGACCTCGAGGAAAATGGGTGGCTTCCCTTTATACAAAAATTTGAGGGTTTTAACCTCTGCATAGTTCGACAATTTTCTCTAACCTTTGATGGCGGTCGAGCCAAGGTCAGAGATGTTCAATTGGAAATTGACGAACAGTTTATCAGCCTTGCTACGGGTTTGCCTACCACTGGACAACGATGGTCCAAGAATTGAAAAGTAGAGGAGGTCCCTTGGACACTGCTCTTCCAGTCACGAAAAATCACCTCCTGTGATAAAGGTCTACCAGTAACTACGCTCAAACAACGTTGGCATGATTTATTGATGATAATAAAACAATTTATCACCTGCGAGGGTCGGTACGGGTTTGTTTTCTTACACCACCTTCGTTTGCTTATGGTTTTTATGGGTTGTCAGCTCAATATGCCTTATTATTTTAATAGAAGCCTGTTTAAAATGTCAAAGAAATACAAGATAAATCAGGCTGATAGTAGCCTTTTTCATTATGGGCTGGTTAAGATTATTTTGATCTGTCATTTGAGTCTACACAGAGATTATTGGAGAAATTTCCTTGCTCGGAATGATTTTGAGGATTCAAACCCTCCACAGATTGACAAACCTGTGGTGAGAGAGGACAGGTCTGTACCCCCAGTACCCTACAACATCCTTCTACCTAAACCCTCGCCCGACTCACCCATCGACCTACCTCACTCTGTGACTAAGGGTGTTGAGACTGTTAAGCCGTTGGGAAAAAAGCCGAAAGAGAAACCCACTATAAACACCAAATGCAAAAATAATGCCCATTTGATTTCTCAAATGGCAAGGAACAAGCCAAAACCTCATGTCGATCCAAACCCTATCATATTGAGTGGGGACTCTGATTCAAAGGTGGAGCATTTCTTGGCTAGCGAATACCCCTATTCGCAGGGTCTGTGTGTCGAACCCTCGTATGACTTCGTGACAAACTTACCCTCCTGCCTACAGGACGACCCTAACTACCCACGCATTAAGCTTCCTTGTGAAGCCCTCGGTCATTCACCCAAACCCTCTCCTTCTCTGTCTAAATCTACACTGGCACCCTGTGATCAATGTAATGCATGGTCAGAGAGGTATTATAATGATGTGCCGATGCTCCAGTCAAAGATTCAATCTTTGGAGGACCAAGTTGCACTGCTTATCAGTCAAAAGGCTAAGCTACAAGCCACTGATAAGAGACAAAGGACGATAGGCTCTATCTTGTTTAAAAATGTGGAATCAACTACAACGATCGTGAATTCTAAGTTGGCATAATTTGAGCAGCCTCACACAGGTATGATTAATATCAATCATTTTTGTAAATAGTCTGAGTTTATATAACGATTTGATTTCGGTCTTAAAACGACTCTGTTCATTACATTGATTGGTTTCGTTACATTGTGTGTATTCTATACTTAGCCTTGCTTTGACTGAGTGGAATTTCGTTTTCCCAGTTTAGCTTCGATTAGATTTTAATCGATTTGATTGATTTTGGTATGGATTTGATTTGTTTGATTTAGCTAAAATGGATACTCTGTTGTCAATTGAAGTCGTTTGTATCTATTCTAGACAGGAGTTGTTTCCCATATTTCAATTTTGAACACAATCACAGTTCGTTTTGATTTCGTTTACGCTATGATTGGCAACAATTTTGATATGGTTATTTGTTACGGTTTTATGTCCCGTATGACTTTCGACCAAAAGGAATACAATTCGGATTATTTTCAATATGATCCTGTTAAAATACATCCAAATCAATTCATAACGGTTATGTGAAAAACCCAGCCGATTAATACGCATTGGTTTACTGTTAGCTCGATCGTGTTATCAGTTGGATTCATATTGCAATGAATTTTCTGTTTCAATTTGATTTGTAAAACGAGATGGGATTCATGATCTATTTCTATGTTAAACTGAGTTATGATTCATTTTGAAATAAATGATTTCGTTTAAATCCAATCGAGCTTATTTGCCCATTTTACAATAACCAATTATCATTTCTGTCAATTCTGTTGTGATTGTGGGAAAAAAAGACGAATCGATCTAGTTATGATTTTGTATGAATTGATTCTCGTACCTATTTGAATTAATTCACCTGTGGCACGAACCATTTGATGTCATGACAGTTATGATAATTTTAAAACCGATTGTATTTTAATCTGATCGTATATCCTGTTGTTGGAAAAACACAATCGTTGCATACAATTTGTTTGATTGCATTATTTTCGAATTAGATATGAAACGATTTGTAAAACTGTTGGATTAGATCGTATCACGTACGATATGATTTATTATCGATTGCAATTGGATATGAAATAGTCTTGTTACTGTTCGACCCATTTTTATGGTAATAGAAAAACAGAGTATTCTTACCCCTGTTTTCGATTGAATCACTTTTGATTTTGTTTAAATGTTGAATGATAAACTCATTTGAATATTGAGTGATTCATTTTAAATGATCATTGGAAGAAAATTGGTTTTGATTCTTTTAAAAGATTTGATTTGATTTCTATTCTGATCCTGTATGTTATTTTAGACTAGCTATTGAATCAAATGATTCTGTAGCTAAGTCTGTAGGATTAGATTTTTATTGTTTTGTTAATTAAATATCTTTCTAACTTGTTATTTTTGGTCTATTGCAGATGAATTCGAAATTGCAGTGGATTTGATGAGCAGTTAGGAGATATTTGGGATATTTTACTTGCATTTTAATTTCCTAGTTTAGTTGATTTTGGGAATATTTTCCCAGATTATGTAAACAGTTTGATATTATCCACAGGGAAGTTTTACCCTGTGGAGAAAATTATATATACTTATTATTTTTGTAATAATATTCATCCTCATTCGTGGGAGAACAAGGATATGGAATTTTAATACAGACTGAGGTAAAATTTGATGTTTTGTTACAACTTTAGCTTCTCATGATATCAATATTTTGTTTCATGTTATGTATATCAATTTGTATTGGGTTAACGACTACTTTAGCTATCTTAATCTTGTGCAAATGATATAATTCAATCACTATAATCCATATCTGATTTCTTCTAGTATTTGAAAGACATAGCAATTTCTTG
>SNQJ01S0065508.1:0-20466 GCA_010110895.2 Picea sitchensis
CTTTTGTTGATTTTTAAAAGATTAGAATTGAATTTCAAGTGCATTGAGCAAGGATAATTTATGGATTAGTCATACAAACTTTATAGATGGTTGTAACAATCCTTCATAGATCATAATGCAATGGATTGGTATGCTAATATGTAGATGAACATTGATAGATACGTTTCAAATTGCTCATGCAAAAATTATAGATGGTTATAACAACTTGCTCAATCGTATTATATTGGATTGGTTTACCAATTTGAAGATGGGCACACAATTTATTGATGCTTCCAAAATGAACCATACTTCTTACTTTAATTTGGTTTTGTTCTTAATTAACTTGATAAAATTAATGTAAGTATCTTTTGAAATCTACATGGTTATGGGACCTCTTTTCTTATAATAAAATTATTTTACAAAATTAATATGATGACATGTCTTCAATTTTCTCTTTGGACATGTCTTCTTAAATTGACTTATAAATTGTCTTTGATATTCCAAAGGAAAACTCATCACAATAGATCTAAATATGATATTGCAAATACAACGACATTATACTCTATTGCCCAAGGATTACTTATGATCCAATCATAATATTAGAGGTATACTACTCTCATTATGGAAAATAACTAAGAAAATAATAACATAATTGTAATAGCAGAAAGAACACACCATTTACACCAAGATTTACCCTCGAGAAACCCATGAGGGAAAAACTCTGACAAGAAATAAGGTTTGTGCCTTACTTTTTTTGTTCTAAACATTATGCAAAATACAAAGAAAGATTGACTCCCTATAGAGCTAATACACATTTTGGTTTGTGATAGGGTGCTACAAGGTTACCTTCTTCCTCTACTCTAGTATGATGTAGATTTTAACCTTGTACAATTATTTACTGCAAACAGATTTTCAATAAAAGAACATAAAAGATACAATGGCAAGTACACACATTACACAGATATTTTTCCCCTGGAAACCCAAACCGGGAAAACCAACATCTTCTATATTCATCATCTCACACACATTGTTTACAATATAATATACATATAAGATTATGTGACATCCAAAACCCTAATCCAATAACCCAGATTAGTCAACGACCCTAATTCCTTAACCGAAAATAGAAAACCATCGGCGAAAACCATGTGCCCAAAAACAAACGCAAAACATCGCCAAAAAAAATCGGGTGCACTGCCCCCGAACCCTTGCACAAGGGGGCTCCTGCCCCCTGAAAAAGGGGGTGCTCCATCCCACTCTTACCCCCCTACGCACCTAGCACAACGTAAACACTAATTCTAACCATGCAAAGAATATAACACATATCCAGCATATGATATCCCGCTCCTTTGCATTGCTTGTCTACGAAGTATAAAATTATTACAATAGGAGCATAACCCCTTTCTCTCCTTGCAACTAAGATTTTAACACCTCTCAATAGTCATTAGGGCCGGGATCAAGGTTGTCACATGTATTAGCTCCTAATTAGGGTTAGAAGCTTAGACCCTCTATAATCTTCTTGGAATTTAATAGGATCCTACCTTAACCCCCTTACTTAGATACTTTATTAATGTATGAGGCCACCTTTCTTGTATAAGGCCCATTAAATAGTTAGTTAATAGTTCCTCATTGTAATAAATGGGTCCTTTTTAGTAATAAGACTCAAATTAGTTGATAGGCCCTCATTATAAGGGGCCCATAGGTAGTTAAGATCCTCTATGGATAGATATATATTAAGTAGAATGTTATGTATTGTTTTGTCAAGAGTTGTTATTGTATTTGGAGCATTTCTCTTGAAGGTTGCCCCCTTGAAGAGGCAAGTGAACATAGCTCTATATTTTTATCTTTTTTATCTCTTGTGTTCTTGGATTTTGCACTATATTTTATGTGTTTTATCTAATGTTTTGGGGTTAAGTACACTACAAGTGCTATCAAAACTCTTTCTTGGGCAATAAGTAAGATAATGTTTTGGCACAAGTGGAATTTTTTTTCTCTTTTTGCAAATTTTCGACAGAAAAAGGAGGACGACATAATTCAGGTAGGTTTATGAAAGTTTTTATGCAGAATTTGGAAAATATGGCCTGAGAAATGAATTCTTTCCAACAAATACCCAATTTCAAAAAAAAATCGTCCAAAACAGAATCCGTAAAGTGGAGATATCATCGATTCAAAATCTATCATTTTTTAGGGTTTTTTATGTGATGGCCACGAATCATAGATTGGATATATTTTGACATAGTGCACAGATTTTAGTCAAACCAGAGTCATTAGATCTAGAAAATTTGCAGCATTTCATAATTGGGGTCATAATAGCCAATTAGATACGTATAACTGAAGGTGTGGTCATTTTTACATTTTTGACCTCAAGCCCTACCTTGCGCAAGTTATTTTCTAGTGTTTCTAAGTGTTTTTTCTCGCATTAACAAGATCATAATTTTTTTTTTAGAGATGTGTTCCAGTGTCTTTAAATAACACAACGATTTGTCATTCAGAGGGTAAAACTGTGATAGGGGAAGAATACACACAGGAACTACACATGGTTTCACCTTGTCTTGTTGGTTACTATATTGGACTGAGTACTATGTTGGACCCAACATGTATATCAGAGAGCTAAAATACCTGACACTCCCTTATCTTCGGGACCTCGTAACTTTTTTCAATGGCATTACCCATGAAGGATAATACCTATAAATCGACTCACACTTCCCCAAACAATATAGCCACCCAGTCTACTTCAGACAGGTTGAACGACCTCGAAAATCAATTTAATATGTAGCATGATAAATTAGATGGGTTGAATGAGCATTTGAATACGAAGCTATATGAGAAGTGTCATCACACAATTTGTCACCTCAATGAGAAATCCCCAAGATATTCACCATTGTCACCTCGGTGAGAAATCCCCAATATATCTCATCATTGTCACCTCGGTGAGAAATCCTGACTTTTAGGGACGGATGAAGGGTTAACCCAAGGGAGGCATTCCCAATGACCTAAAGGGCTGGGTAGACTAAGGTTAAGGTTAATAAATACCCCCCTCTTACTAGTCACCTAATTCAACAAGGTTTATGTTTAAGAAATTGAGGCAAAGAAGATTAACTTGTGTACCTGCCCGGAACAAGAACAATATAACATATGTATAGCAATTCCATGTACTAAAATGATAGTAAAGCCTCAAAAGATAGTAGACAGTGTAAATAAGAAGTGGTTGAATAAAAAAATCTTGCAAATTATCAGTGTACAACATCAATTGATCTTTTGTAATGGCCACAAGAAATATTACTCAGAATAGCATGAAAGAACAATGAAAACTTAGCATTTATTCCATAGATTAATTAGCACTTTCTTAGAGAATTTTTTTAGTGTGTTAAGTCAATTTTATTTGAGTGTATGCAGCAAATTACAAGGTTTAATATGGTCGTAGCAATATATTTGTAACAACAACAACACAATTAGTTAATTTAGCTAGGATAGAGTTAGTAAAGGTTAGTAAGAACTTAAAAGAATAAAACGTAAGAGTTGTTTGATCAATTCTTCACAAGAGCAAGTAGAAATCAGTGCATTTTGGGCTTATGGAGTCAATTATAGCAGCAAATTAACCTAGAGAAATAAATGTAATACTTGGCAATTCCCGCTAGCTCAATCGGTTAAGGTGTGGATTTCATTTGCTAGGAGACCGAGTTTAATACTCTTACAGTGATTTTAGTGGGGAGGAGACACCCAAAAATCCATCCATGTTAAAGGTTGGTGTGACCCAGGAAAGGTGTGATCTCCAGGTGATTTTAAGGGCTTAGATGCCCCTAGGTTGTGGTTTATTAGCCAATAGTTAAAAATGTTAGCCCAACAAGTTACGAGCACATTTATAAGAAAAAAAATGATAATGCTTGTCAAAGGACCAAGAAATAAATGCTAGAGGTGATGGCACTTCAAGGCCTCAGGCATTCAAATCTCTAAGATCAATTCCACTAGAGCATGAGCAGTTTTAGGCCCTAGCAACAAGCCTCTAAAATAGGACTCCTAAAGTGACTTTAGGGCTTTAGGAGCCTAGTTTAGACAAGATATCCTTGACAAAATAGGAGGTGGAATAGGATAGAGAAAGGAAGAAGTACCTTATGTTCCTTTCCTAGGATTTACAACAAAAGTTAACCACAAACATTCAATGCATAAAAGAAGTTGCAGAATTTACTTACTTTCACCAAGAATGATCAAGACTAAACCCTATTTTAGCACTTTACCACCACAAAATAGCCAAGTAACATCCAAAGCATTGCCTTCAAGAGATAGCACACTAGTGAAAAAGACCATAAACTACAAAGATAGCACAAATTTAAGCCAAGTATGCCCTAGAGGGTGAAAATTCCAGATCTCCCTCTTGTGAGAGGTCATTTTTTATAAAAAAAAATGAAATATGAGGTCTATTTATATGACCCTTTCCCCCAAAAATGTCAATTTAAAATTATAACAGGGCCGATCCTTAAAAATTTCCCCTTAAAATCTAATTTTAACGAAATTACATGAAAAACCCCTTAAAGGGTGACGTCATGCTCATTTAGGGTGATGTTTGTCTCCCACAAGGTAACGTTGGAGATGGAGAGTGAAACATTGGGCATCCAAAGGCCAAATATCACCCACACATGCCACAAAACTATGCCAAGTGTCCTTCTTCCACCAAAATATCATCGTCTTCAAGCCCTAGTGATGTCATGGGCTAGTAGAGTGACATCCAAGCCTCCAAAGGCCAACGTCCAAGTAGAGAAGGATGGGAGTTGGTTTCCTAATTAATCCAGAGTGCCTTCAAAGGCAACGACCTCCTTCTTCAAGGTGCAACTACTGATCAAAATCTTGCCCTAGACATGGGGTCTCTGCCTCTATCCTTGGGCTCCAAAGCCCCCATGAAGGTGCGAACAAGTCATATCCTCGTGAATACTTTTCCATCGGGCAAGGTCCTGCAAAGACAAAGAGATACGCCCTCCAAGGGTCCATAAGTCACAAGAATCATGCCAAGTAAGCCACGTCTAATAATCAAACCACCTGAATATGTGCATCAAACCCCCCTTTTCAAAGTAAACAAATTCTCAAAGACCTTATACAATTTGTCAAATTTAGGTCTGGGAGGGGTGTCAAGGCATCCTATTAGGCGAGTCAATCCTCAAGTCAAGGGTGTTTCCCAAGAGAAAACCATCTAAGTCATGTGTGAGTGTGAGGTGGAGTGGGGTAAAACTTTTGGGCATGGGGTTCATGACATACAAGGGTTCGTATTGTCTCATTTATGGGTGCCTTTGTAGAGGGTGTGTTGCACTTTCATTTTCAATGCAACCTTTTTCCAAGCCCATTCTCTTGCCATTAAATTATTTGCAAATTTCAAAGTTGAATACAATGTGTGGGAATTCTACCTAAGCATGAAAAGCATTGCCCACACATTACTCTACCTTGGCCATCATGCTTTCCAAGGTTGAATTCAATAAGGGGCACTAAAAGGAAATGCATAGCCCACAAACGCTCTACCCTCGTTGGCATGAATATTAGTTTGCATTTATTTATTTTTTGGGTCCCTTATTTTTCTTGTGAGAAGCATTTCATTATTCTCGGGATCCCTAGGCGAGCATCTAGAAGGTTCACGATTTGGCTTTTATCCTTTGCCAGCAACATTCCCTTTGGGCTTTCAGCCCCTTCTTCCCATGAAATGAGGTACAATCCCTTCTTGAGTCAGTGCACCCAAAAATCCCAAAAGATGAGGAAACGAAATGGAAAGAGCATGGAAGGTGATAAGTATGATTGAGAATGGACAATGACTCTTCAAGGAACCCCCTAGTAGCACCCTATGCCCAAGGATGAAAAACTTACTAGGAATAAATGACACCCACCAAGGTTAAATAAGGCAAAGAGTATAATTTCCAAGCAAATGTTTTGTAATTGAGAAAGAATTATTTGCAACATTTTCAAATGCTTCAATTATTTGGGTGACACTTACCACGATGCCAAACTTATTACCTCATGAAGCAAGACCTGTTGTCTTATGGGGCCAGGCTGGTGTGATGGATGGTGCTCTGTTGTCGGTGATGTATGATGGTGCATCGATGAATAGGAGGGGCCCTATGGGGCTATTCTAGTCAATATGGTTGTTGACACTCCATGTCTGCTACATGTGGGCCTCAAGACATTATCTCCATAGTTACCCCTAGACTGAGGGGGTAACAATAGGCTCCTACATGGGGACTTGTGCTCACCATAGAACACATGAGAACCTCATCATCTCTAGTACAACCTATCCCTACACACTCAAGCAAAACGTTAGAGTACCGAGGGTTGCATTATCACCCCTTGTTCTTATAAGAGAAAACTAAATTAAAATTAAAAGCAAATGTTGAAAATAAAATTTTGCAAAATTTCTAAAAAAAATGATCGTACAAAATATACAAATGTACCATAGAAATATGTAAATCAAGATGCAACTATATTATTATGACATGCATGATATATATAATGCAATGCAAGTGCCTACTCCAACCAATCTACTTACATGTTAATTGAATGCTAGGTATAAGCATATAACAAGTGAAACCATCCTAGCAATATATCATGATACTTGCCTTTGTGCTTCATCATAAACCAAAACAATGATAAGCTAAGCACAAAACTAACATGAGTTAGAGCATGCATTATGTCATACGAAATCGTAAAATCTAACTCATGGAGTTGGGAGGGAGGGACAAGATCATGCCAAGTCACATTTCTAGAAAAGTGCTCAATCAATCTTTGAAAAGAATCATGAAAGGTTGAAGACTCAAGAGGTCGAATCAAAGAGTCTGGAGGTTGACTACCCTGGAATTCATCATTCCCTGAGGTCCGAGAAGGGATGAACAAGAATCTAGAGGATGACTGACAACTTCTTAGGGGAAAGCTGAAAGACCGAGATATAAAACTCCTTAAAGCATTCAACCTACCCTTGAGTTCTAAGAAAAAGGTTTTCCCTGGAGAAAACTTGAGACAAGAAACATGTTTCCTAGCTGCATCCTGAGTGGCATAGTGAGACAAAAGAGCAAAGGAAGGCTGGAAAGTATTAGCATGAAACTCGTATCTCGAGCAAATTGTGTCCTTACCCTCATAAAAAATAGAGCACAACGATGGTTGGAAATCTTATTTGTAGAGTAAATCCAAGTGTTCATAAGGATAAGCATCAAACTCCTTGAGGTGTGATCATAAATCGTCATGAGAATACTGCATTAATTCATCCTTGGGTGTTTGGAACAAATGTGTAATCGTCTCATCTCTGTGTTGTCAAATATCTGAGTTAGTAGTAATTTCACAGGGTTGTTGCAATGGCAACAATTGAATATGACCTTCAATGTCATAAATGGGATCTCCATCATAACGAATCACATCCCATTTATGTCTCCCAACATGTATAAACTCATCAATGTTCTCAATAAATTCATCACCTTTATTATAGCATGGAGGGACTACTTCATCCAAGGGTTCCTCCAATACTTCCTCACCTTTTTAATCATAGAATAAAGCATCGTCAAAGTCTTGGTAAGAAAAGTGACTTACTCATTCTCTTCTTCTAGTGTAGGAAGAAAGGGAACTCGGATGACTTCACCGAATGGTGGAGTAGACACATGTACTTTATCCTCATGACTCACCTCTTTAGGATCTCGTTCTTCAATTAAATCTTCTTTTTCTCGAGTAGAATCATGAGTAAATTTGTGCTCCTATTTGTGGGCTTGGCAACCTTCATCATGAAACCTCTCTTCAAACTCCTGCTTGTTAATGGATTCTTTGTTTTCTTGAACGGACCTAGAAGATAACCCTTCCCTTTGGAGGATTACCATGAGGTCGCGGAGGTTTTCTTTATATAATCGTGTCATCGGGGCCTACATTTTGAGGAAATTTTCAATGAAGATTTTAAGAGAATATATGCTCCTTGGACTGAGAATATCCTTAACCCACTCCCTTTTGTTCCCATGGACAATAAAAACATTCTTATTACCACAACTAGATGTGTTACTTTTATCTCTTAAACGTACTTTAAGAAATTCACAACATGAGGGATTGCCAAGGATGGGTTTCCATCGAATTTTAGACAATTATTCACCCGATCACTAGAAAGGTGGTTTGAGTACCCTGGAACATTTTGAATATCCAAGGTGGGAAAAATCTTGTGAAGTGACCATCTATTTAAGAATGTTTCCTCAAATTGTTCCATGGTCTTGATGCTTTTATCAGGCATACCTTCATTCCATTTTCTAGAATCATCATGAAGAGTGGCTAAAAAGAGTTTCATCACTCATGGGATTGATTTGAAAGAAAGCCCAAAATGTATTCATGTGCTCTTCAATCATGGCTACATCATTGATAGTGAAGCTTGGTATCCATTTCTTATACCTTGTAGGCATCTGTCGAGGGTAACCTAGGATTTTACTCGTATCCAAGGGTTTAAAAATATCACCCGGTCCCATGGAGAGGCCATGATTGAGTATTGTGAGGTTGTTCACCAATGGATTTGCCAGATAATCCTTCTAGGATTATCAAAGGAAATGAGGGAATCACCCTCAATGGATACTCCATGTAAGCTTGTAAGATAAGGGCTTTGGGGAAAATCTCACCAAAGATTTTTTGTTGAGGAAAACTGACTCAGTTCTTCTCGGAAACGGAGCCAAAAATGTTATCGCACAATTTGTACTTGTCCAAAGCCTAAGACAAGTAGGTGAAATCGGTGTAACAACGTGATATCTCACCACTATCACCTCAGGGAGAAATCCCCACTTTTAGGGATGTATGAAGGTCCAACCCAAGGGAGGCATCCCCAGTGACCTAAAGGGCTGGGTAGAATAAGGTTAAGGTTAATAAATACCCCTCTCTCACTAGTCACCTAACTCAACAAGGTCTATGTCTGAGGAATTGAGGCAAAGAAGAGTAACTTGTGTACCTGCCGAGAACAAGAAGAATACAACATATATATAGCAATTCCAGGTACCAAAATGATAGTAAAGCCTCAAAAGACAATAGACAATGTAATAAGCAGTGGTTGAAGTAAAAAAATGCAACAAAATATCACTATACAACAGTTATTGATCTTTTGTAACAACCACAAGAAATGCTACTTAGAATAGCATGAAAGTACAATGAAAACTTAGCGTTTATTCCATAGATTAATTAGCACTTTCTTAGAGAAATTTTTGAGTGTGTTAAGTCAATGTTAGTTGAGTGTATGCCACAAATTACAAGGTTTAAGATGGTTGTAGCAATATATTTGTAACAACAACAACACAATTAGTTAATTTAGCAAGGCTAGAGTTAGTAAAAGTTAGTAAGAGCTTAGGAGAATAAAATGTAAGATTTGTTTGATCAATTATTCACAAGAGCAAGTAGAAATCAATGTCTTTTGGGCTTATGGTGTCAATTATAGCAACAAATTAACTTGGAGAAACAAATGATAAAATTTGTCAGAGGACCAAGAAATAAATGCCAGAGGTGTTGGCACTTCAAGGCCTCAAGCATTCAAATCTCTAAGATAAATTGCATTGGAGCATAAGAAGTTTTGGACCCTAACAAATCCTTCTCTCCTTGGACTATTGAAATTATTATTGCAACAAGCCTCTAAAATAGGTCTCCTAAAGTGCTATCACTTTAGGGCTTTAAGAGCATAGTTTAGATAAGATATCCTTGACAAAATAGGAGGTGGAATCGACTAGAGAAAGGAAGAAGTACCTTATGTTCCTTTCCTAGGGTTTACAACAAGCAATTTCATAATATTCAATATGAAACAAGTAAAGTTAACCACAAACATTCAATGCATAAAAGAAGTTGCAGAATTTACTTACCTTGACCAAGAATGATCAAGAATAAACCCTAGTTTAGCACTTTTCCACCACAAAATAGCCAAGTAACATCCAAATCATTGCCTCCAAGAGATAGTGCACTAGTGCAAAAGACCATAAACTCCAAAGATATCACAAATTTCATCCAATTATGCCCTAGATGGCGAAAGTTTCAGATCTCCCTCTTGTGAGAGGTCATTTTTCATCTAAAAATGAAATATGAGGTCTATTTATATGACCGTTTTCCCCAAAAATGTCAATTTAAAATTATAACAGGGTTGACCCTTAAAAAGTGCCCCTTAAAATCTAATTTTAATAAAATTACATCAAAAAACCTTAAAGGGTGACATCATACCCTTCTAGGGTGACGTTTGGCTCCCACAAGGTAACGTTGGGGCTGGAGAGTGAAACGTTGGGCCTCTAGAGGACAAATATCACCCACACTTGCCACAACACTATGCCAAGTGTCCTTCTTCCACCGAAATATCACCATCCTCAAGCCCTAGTGACGTCATGGGCTAGTAGAGTGACATCCAAGCCTCCGAAGGCCAGCGTCCAAGTGGAGAAGGATGGGAGTTGGTTTCTCGGCCAAGCTAGAGTGCCTTCAAAGGAAATGACCTCCTTCTTCAAGGTGCAACCAATTATCTCAAGCTTGCCCCATACCTGGGGTCTCTTCATCTATCCTTGGGCTCCAAAGCCCCCATGAAGGTCCGAACAAGTCATCTCCTCATGAATACATGTCCATTGGGAAAGGTCCCACAAAGACAAATAGATACACCCTCCAAGGTTCCATAAGTCACAAGAATCATGTCAAGTAAGCCACCTCTAATAATCAAACCACCCGAACATGTGCATCAAAACACCCTTTTCAAAGTAAACAAATTATCAAAGACCTTATACAATTTGTCAAATTTAGGTGTGGGAGAGGTGTCAAGGCATCCTATTGGGTGAGTCAATCCTCAAGTCAAGGGTGTTCCCCAAGAGAAAACCATCTAAGTCATGTGTGACTGTGAGGAGGAGTGGGGTAAAACTTATGAGCATGTGATTCATGACATGCAAGAGTTTGTATTGTCTCATTTATGGGTGCCTTTGTAGAGGGTGTGTTGCACCTTCATTTTTAATGCAACCTTTTTCCAAGCCCATTCTCTTGCCATTAAATTATTTGTAAATTTCCAAGTTGAAGACAATGTGTGGGACTTCTACCTAAGCATGAAAAACATTGCCCACACATTAATCCCTTGGAAATCATGGTTTCCGAGGTTGAAGTCAATAAGGGGAACTAAAAAGAAATGCATAGCCCACAAACGATCTACCTTGGTTGGCATGAATATTAGTTTGCATTTATTTATTTTATGGGTCCCTTATTTTTCTTGCGAGAAGCATTTCATTGTTCTTGAGATCCCTAGGCGAGCATCTAGAAGGTTCATGATTTGGTTTTTATCTTTTGCCAGCTACATTCCCTCTGTGCCTTCAACCTTTTCTTCCCATGAAATGAGGTACAATCCCTTCTTGGGTCAGTGCACCCAAAAATCCAAAAACATGAGGAAAAGAAATGGAAAGAGCATGGAATGTGATAAGTATGATATGGAATGAACGATGAATCTTCAAGGAACCACCTGGTAGCACCCTATCCCCAAGGGTGACCAACTTACTAGGACGAAATGACACCCACCGAGGTTAAATAAGGCAAAGAGTATAATTTCCAAGCAAAAGTTTTGTAATCGAGAAATAATTCTTTGCAACATGTTCAAATTCTTCAATTATTAGGGTGACACTTACCACAATACCAGACTTATTACCTCATGAAGCAAGACATACTATCTTTTGGGGCCATGCCGATGTGATGGATGTTGTTATGTTGTTGGTGATGTATGATGGTGCATCAATGAATATGAGGGGCCCTCTGGGGCTATGCTAGCAATTTGGCTCACGTCACTCCATGTCTACTACTTGTGGGCCTCGAGACATGATCTCCATAGTTACCCCTAGACTGAGTGGGTAACAAGAAGTTAAATGACTTCCAAAAGATATTGATGGATATGCAAACTCAAGGCATTCCAGAAGAAAACTAGTGAACTCCACAACACATTGAGCCACACCAGGAAGAATCTTCTCACTCAGGACTATTTAACCACCCACAACCCTCATCGAGTTTGTACAACAATAGATCAATGGATAATAACTTTTGGAACTGTTCTCCTAAGGTGGACTTGAACGAGTTTGATGGTTATGAACCATCTAGATGGGTCACCCAAATGGAATATTACTTTTCCCTCCATGGAATTACTGATGACATGATGAAACTCAGGGTTGGGGATTTGTATCTAGATCCAAAACAATGGCAATGGTGGGAATGGCATAAAAAAAAAGTGCAATCTATATCGCTTGGAGTCAGCTTGTTAAAATTGTCTATGCACATTTCGAGGAAGATACTCACTATTTGGGTCACCTTACCAAGTTACTCCAAGCCGGCTCGGTCATATACTTTATGACAACCTTTGAGCAATCAACTATCTATACAAAGAACTTAACAAATTCTTTTTATAAAGAATGTTTCATTAGTGGCCTCAACAAGGAAATTCAAGAACAAGTTCTAATGCAACATCTTACTACATGGTTGGAAGTGACATAGAGGGCTCTAGAAGCATAGGCAGTGATCAATGCACAAATAATAAATCCAACCTTCATCCTATTGATGTTTTGGTAGCTGTGGGAGGTATTAACCTCCATATGTAACCTTTGACTAGAATAGAATATTCCAGAAGCAAGAGAAACCCTAAACATATGTGTGAAAACCCTAGAAGACATGTCGGCTCAGCATAATATATAATATCAAGGTATAATCCTCCATGAAGCAAGTCAGCCTCACAGGAAAAAGATAAAAATAAAATATAATTTCTAGAAAGTCAGGTCGACCCATCGAGAAAATTCGTTGGACAAATTAATATAAATAGATGACGTCTTGGCTCATTTGTTCACTCACTCTCACTCATGAAACCAAAAACAGTGTGCAAGTTTGGAGGAGGAGCATCAACAACTGCAGTTGTACGGTTTTCTCTTGTTCAGTCTTTCTGATACTTTCTCTTGTACACTACGCTTGGATAAGGTGCACTCTCTTGGTCATATGTTGGTTCTGGTGTGGCTTCTTGGAATCATTCTTTCTGTCAAAGGTTACGGTGCTCGTGGGTGGCTTTGTGCCTATGGTTGGGTGACAATGGTGTAGCATTGTCTATGGTTAAACGAGCACAATATTCTAATAGGTTATGGGCCCATGCCACCTTTGGAACAGTCTAACCAGTCTAACCACTGGAAAATATATCCATAGCTCTCTGTCAAGCTCATTGTAGCACAATTGTAGTTGCAGTGCCAGTTCCTTCGTGCCAGTTGCAGTGCCAGTTACAGTGCCAGTTGCAACACCAATTGCAGTGCTAGTTGCAACACCAGTTGCAGTGCAAGTTGCAACACTAGTTGCAGTGCCAGTTGCAATACCAACACTAGTTACAATGGTAGTTGCAGCACCAATTGCAGTGCCAGCACCAGTTGCAGTGTTAATTGCAATGCCAACACCAATTGCAATACCAGTTGCAATGAAAGTTTTTGTGAAGTATTAGGACTAATTTTTGTTTTTCCTAGTGCCCCTTACCCTAGTGCATATACAACTACCTCCAGATTGCAAGTTAGAGCAATTTAAATTTTTTGGGTTCGTCATTGCTTGTCACTAGTGTCGGATGTTGTTGTTGCTATCAGAGGTTGGAAATAATACTTGTCTCAGAAGAAAAGCAACTCAAGCAGAACAATAACCAGACTCCAAGTTTGCATATCGAGTTTGATATTTTTTTTTATTATTGCTTCTTAAGTGAGACTTATTGCAATCCTTTATATTTTATTAATGCTAGGAAAAAAAGAATACTTAGTAGGATGTACTATTAATATAAATACTTATTATACTTAATTGCAATATGAACTAACATCTCCTCTAGGAGATATTTCTTGTTCTTATTCTTAGGCAAGACACCTTGGTAATGCTATAATTAATTACCATGAAATTGATATGTTCTTATACAATATGTTACTATATTGGAAATACTTTTTCTCTTGTTGTTTCTGTTTCAGACAAGTTATCCTACGTATTCCAGAAAGGTTACCACAGAAAAGCAAGACTTGAAAGGAATCAGAGGGAGTCAAAATTCAGAAGGAGTCATTGATCAGGAAGAAACCAGCTTGGTTTCGTGACACTTTGTAGGATGCAAAGGGGCATGTAGCAAACAGAAGCGTGGTCCGAGGATTCTCTCAGATAGCGGGAGTTGACTTCAAAATTTGAGATGAAGGATATTCCAGGAGTTCAACAAGACATGGTGCAGGAAGGAGCAGTGAGGCTCCATCACTTATCCATATATGAGTAGATAGCTGAAATTTTTATTGAGCCTCTGTCTGGGACAAGCTTGGAAGGAATGCAAATTTTTCCCTGGGGGAGTATTGATGATTGCAACATCATGTCGATATTCCAAGATTTATTAGATGGACTTCATCATGTGGGAATAGGCCCAGATGTAATCTTCAACAGATTGAAGATTCGAGTTGTTTCCAAATCTCCTATGTGTGAATTGCATCGGGCCTTGAAACTCTTACGAGTAGGTGAGTAGTTAACTCACGAGCATGTGAGTAGCCTCGATAAGCATTGGACTGACTCTATCTCCATAGGAACTAGGCTGCAAACAAGGGGAGATAGGGAACATCTGCATCCAAAGTATATGTGCCCTGACGTAGTCTTCGATGGACTGAAGACTCGAGGTGCTTGAGGTGCAATTCCACGTGTCCGAGAGAATCGAGCTAAATGCATTCACGGAGTGATCCTATGAGAGGATCACGATGAGGTGTTTGTGGCTCTGATGTGGTCATAATTCTTGTCATGGGACAAGAATGACTCGAGGTGCTAGACACACATGTCCGATAGCATCGAGCTAAATGCATTCACGGAGTGATCCTATGAGAGGATCAACTGTGAGGTGAATGTGGCTCCGATGAGGTCATGATTCTTGTCATGGGACAAGAATGACCCAAGTTTCCAGACATGGTGGTGGAGATGGATCATCAATATAGCTAAATGAGGCTCATGGATATTGCGATATTGTCTATGACAGAATAATACCAATAAGAAGTATGACAATATGCTTTGATGCCAGATTGCTACCAGATGATGTTGATAATGATGATCTATGATGATGTTACCGATATGCAAGACCATGTAGGTCTTATGCCATGTGAGATGGATGGATAATGATGATAGTAATGATGATACTCGTGACATGGGTATATCCATGGGTGAGCATGTCATGCGGGTGTATCCCATGACGATGATGGTGACACACACTACGAAGTGTAGCTCTAGTGTTCTCTAGCGAGTTGTGGCACCTAGACAAGATTGGCAGGTCCACATGGGTGTAGCCATGTGTAACGTAATGATGCTACTAGTAGCATAGTTTGTGTAACCATGACGAGAGGATCATGGAATAATGGGGAAGGATATGAAGACAAGAAGGGAACATCATGGTTAAATACCTCCCTAGCTAAGAGGGAGTGTGGATGTTTTGGTAGATGCGGGAGGTATTAACCTCCATATGTAACCTTTGACTAGAATATAATATTCTAGAAGCAAGAGAAACCCTAAACAGATGTTTGAAAACCCTAGAAGACATGTCAGCTCAGCATAATATATAATATTAAGGTATTATTCTCCATGAAGACAAGGTAGCCTCACTAGAAAAAAGATAAACAAAAAATATAATTACCAAAAAGTCAAGGCAGCCCAGCCAGAAAAGTCATTGGATAGATTAATATAAATAGAGGACGTCTTGGCTCATTTGTTCACTCAATCTCACTCAGGAAACCATAAACAATGCACAAGTTTAGAGGAGGAGAAACAACAACGACAATTGTACGATTTTCTCTTGTTCGGTATTTCTGGTACTTTCTCTTGTGTGCTACCCTTGGAGAAGGTGTGCTCACTTGGTCATATGTTGGTTCTGGTGTAGCTTCTCGGAATCATTCTTTCCGTCAAAGGATACGGTGCTTGGGGGTGGATTTATGCCTATGGTTGGGTGACAATGGTGTAGCATTGTCTATGGTTAAATGAGCACAATATTCTAATAGGTTATGGGCTCACACCACCTTCGGAACAGTCTAACCAGTATAACCACTGGAAGGTAGATCCAAGACTCTCTGTCAAGCTCGTTGTAGCACAATTGCAGTTGCAGTGCCAGTTGCAGTGCCAGTTACAATGCTAGTTGCAGTGCTAGTTGCAACACCAGTTGCAGTGCCAGTTCAAGTTGCAGTGCCAGCACTAGTTGCAGTACCAGTTGCAATGAAAGTTTCTATGAAGTATTGGGACTAATTTTTGGTTGTCCTAGTGTGCCTTACCCTAGCACATCTACAACTACCTCCATATTGCAAGTTAGAGCACTTTAATTTTTTTGTGTTCATCATTGCTTGCCACTATTTTCAGATGGTATTGTCGCTGCCAAAGGTTGGAAATAATACTTGTCTCAGAAGAAAAGCAACAAACTGGAACAATAGCTAGACTCCAGGTTTTCATATCAGGTTTGATATCTCTTTTATTATTGCTTCTTAAGTGAGACTTATTGCAATCCTTTATATTTTATTAATGCTAGGAACAAATGAATACTTAGTAGCATGCACTATTAATATAAATGCTTATTGTACTTAATTGAAATATGAACTAACATCTCCTCTAGGGGATATTTGTTGTTCTTGTTCTCAGGTAGGACACCTTGGTAATGCTATAATTAATTACCATGAAATTGATATTTTCTTATACAAAATGATATTATATTGGAAATACTTTTTCTCTTGTTGTTTTTGTTTCGGGCAGGTTATCCTACGTATTCCAGGAAGCTTACCACATAAAATAAAGACTTGAAAGGAATCAGAGGGAGTCAAACTTTAGAAGGAGTCGTTGATCAATAAGAAGCCAACTTGGTTTCGTGACACTTTGTAGGACGCAAAGGGGCATGCACCAGACGAAAGCGTGGTCCAAGGATTCTCTCAAATAGAGGGAGTTGACTTCAAAATTTGAGATGAAGGATATTGCAGGACTTCATCAGAGACATGGTGTTGGAAGGAGCAATGAGGCTCCATCACTTATCCACGGATGAGCAGATAACTGACATTTGCACTAAGCCTCTATCCGGGACAAGATTGGCAGGAACGCCAATGTCTCCCTAGGGGAGTATTGATGATTGCAGCATCATGGAGATATTCCAAGATTGATTAGACGAACTTGATCATGTGGGAATAGGCCCAAATGTAATATTCGACAAACTGAAGATTCAAGTTATTGTTAGATCTCCTATGTGTGAATTGCATTGGGCCTTGAAACTCTCACGAGTAAGTGAGTAGTTAACTCATGAGTAGGTGAGTAGCCCCGATAAGCATCGGGCTTACTCTATCTCCACAGGAATTGGGCCGTAGACCAGGGGAGATAGGGAACATCTACATCTAGAGTAGATGTGCCTCGATGTAGTTTTCGACGGACTGAATACTCGAGGTGCTTGAGGTGAAATTCCACGTGTCTGAGAGAATCGAGTTGAATGCATTCACAGAGTGATCCTATGAGAGGATCACCATGAGGTGTTTATGGCTCTGATGTGGTCACAATTCTTGTTATGAGACAAGAATGACCTGAGTTGCTAGAGACACGTGTCTGATAGGATCGAGCTAAATGAATATACAGAGTGATCGTATGAGAGGATCAACTATGAGGTGAATATGGCTCCGATGAGGTCAAGATTCTTGTCATGGGACAAGAATGACATGAGGTGCTAGACACATGGTGGTGAAGATGGATCATTAATATAGCTAAACAAGGCTCATGGATATTGTGATATTGTCTATGACAAAATGATACCAAGAACAAGTACGACGATATGTTTTGATGCCAGATTGCTACCAGATGATGTTGATAGTGATGATCTATGATGATGCTACCGGTCTGCAAGACCATGTAGGTCTTATGCCATGTGAGATGGATGGATAAGATGATACTCATGACATGGGTAGAGCCATGGGTGAGCACATCTTGCGGGTGTATCCTATGACGATGATGGTGACACACACTACGAAGTGTAGATCTAGTGTTCTCTAGCGGGTTGTGGCCCCTAGACGAGATTGACAGGTCCACATGGGTGTAGCCATGTGTGACGTAATGATGCTACCAGTATCATGTCTTGTGTAACCATGACGAGAGGATCATGGCATAATGAGGAAGTCTATGAAGACAAGAAGGGAGCATCATGGTTAAATACCTCTCTAGCTAAGAGGGAGTGTTGATAATTTGGTAGTTGTGGGAGGTATTAACCTCCATATGTAACCTTTGACTAGAATAGAATATTCCAGAAGCAAGAGAAACCCTAAACAGATGTGTGAAAATCCTAGAAGACATGTCGGCTCAATAGAATATATAATATTAAGGTATTATCCTCCATGAAGTTAAGTCGACCTCACTAGAAAAAGATAAACAAAAAATATAATTACTAGAAAGTCAGGTCGACCCAGCCAGAAAATTCACCAAATAGATCAATATAAATAGAGGACGTCTCAAATCATTTCTTCACTCAATCTCACTCATGAAACCATAAACAGTGCGCAAGTTTGGAGGACGAGCAACAACAACTGCAGTTGTACGATTTTCTCTTGTTCGGTCTTTTCAGTACTTTCTCTTATGCGCTACCTTTGGAGAAGGTGCGCTTACTTGGTCATCTATTGGTTCTAGTGTGGTTTCTCAGGATCATTCTTTCCATCAAAGGTTACAGTGCTCGGGGGTGGATTTGTGCCTATGGTTGGGTGACAATGCTGTAGCATTTTCTATGGTTAAACGAGCACAATATTCTAATAGTTTATGGGCCCACACCACCTTCAAAACAATCTAACCAATCTAACCACTGGAAGGTAGATCCACAACTCTCTGTCAAGCTCGTTGTAGCACAATTGCAGTTGCAGTGCCAATTCCTTCATGCTAGTTGCAATGCCAGTTACAGTGCTAGTAGCAGTGCCAGTTGCAGTGTCGACACTAGTTGCAGTGCCAGTTGCAGTGTCGACACCAGTTGCAGTGCCAGCACCAGTTGCAATGAAAGTTTATGTGAAGTATTGGGACTAATTTTTGGTTGTCCTAGTGCGCCTTACCCTAGCGCATCTACAACTACCTCTAGATTGCAAGTTAGAGGAATTTAAATTTTTTGTGTTCATCATTGCTTGTCACTATTTTTGGATGGTGTTGTTGCTGTCGGAGGTTGGAAATAATACTTGTCTCAGAAGAAAAGAAACTCAACTGGAACAATAGCTAGACTCCAGGTTTGCATATCAGGACTGATATTTTTTTTATTATTGCTTCTTAAGTGAGACTTATTGCAACCCTTTATATTTTATTAATGCTAGGACCAAATGAATACTTAGTAGCATGTATTATTAATATAAATGCTTATTGTACTTAATTGCAATATGAACTAACATCTCCTATAGGAGATATTTCCTTTTCTTTTTCTCTGGCACGACACCTTGGTAATGTTATAATGAATTACCATGAAATTGATATGTTCTTATACAAAATGCTATTATATTGGAAATACCTTTTCTCTTGTTGTTTATGTTTCGAGCAGGTTATCCTACGTATTCCAGGAAGGTTACCACAAAAAAGAAAGACTTGAAACGAATAAGAGGTAGTCAAAATTCAGAAGGAGTCATTGATCAAGAAGAAGCCAATTTGGTTTCGTCAAACTTTGCAGGATGCAAAGGGGCATGCAACAGACAGAAGCGTGGTCCGAGGATTCTCTCAGATAGAGGGAGTTGACTTCCGAATTTGAGATGAAGGATATTGCAGGACTTCATTAGAGACATGGTGCAGGAAAGAGCAGTGAGGCTCCATCACTTATCCACAAATGAGCAGATAGTTGACATTTGGACTAAGCCTCTGTCTGGGATAAGCTTGGCAGAAATGCAAATGTTTACCTAGGGGAGTATTGATGATTGCAACATCGTGGCAATATTGCAAGATTTATCAGATGGACTTGATCATGTGGGAATAGGCCCAAATGTAATCTTCGACAAACTGAAGATTTGAGTTATTGTTAGATCTCCTATGTGTGAATTGCATCAGGCCTTGAAACTCTCACGAGTAGGTGAGTAGCCCCGATAAGCATCGGTCTTACTCTATCTCCATAGGAACTGGGTTGTAGACGAGGGGAGATAGGGAACATCTGCATCCAAAGTAGATGTGCCCCAACGTAGTCTTCAATGGATTGAAGACTCGAGGTGCTTGAGGTGCAATTCCACATGTCTGAGAGCATCGAGATGAATGCATTCACAGAGTGATCCTATGAGAGGATCACCATGAGGTGTTTGTGGCTCTGATGTGGTCATAATTCTTGTCATGGAACAAGAACAACCCAAGGTGTTAGACACATGTGTCTGATAGCATCGAGCTAAATGCATTCATGGAGTGATCATATGAGAGGATCAACTATGAGGTGAATGTGGCTCCGATGAGGTCATGATTCTTGTCATGGGACAAGAATGACCCAAGGTGCTAGACACATGGTGGTGGATATGGATCATCAATATAACTAAATGAGGCTCATGGATATTGTGATATTAT
>SNQJ01S0065508.1:20476-36711 GCA_010110895.2 Picea sitchensis
CGCTGTTGGAGCTTGTACATGTGGGTACCATGATCAATTTCTGCCTGGGCCCACCAGGTGTATGCCAGCTGACTGAAATCTGGGTGAGAGAGCCAGAACTTTTCGAAACGGAATGGCTTGGGTCTTGAGGGGATTCCCAGGTCTAGGCAGAAGGCTATGGGCCAGTGATCCGACCCCGATTTTGGTAGGATATTTGCTTCCATTGCCTGGTCGCTTTCCATGAGAGCTTCTGACACTAGAAAGCGGTCCAGCCTGCAAGCCACATGCTGTGGCCCTAATATTCTATTGGACCAAGTGAATGTGCCATTCCTGGTTTCCATATCGACCAAATTAAGTTTCTTTATAAGGGTTTTGAACTGACCGCTGTCCTGTTCCAGCCATTTGATTCCTCCGGATTTCAGAGTCATTATTAAACACATTGACTTATGAATATAATTTATAAATGCATTTGGTTATTGGAAGTTGTTCTCCTAATATCTTAAGAGTTACACATGTATAACTCATCATAATAATACACTTAGAATCGCACTCCATATACATATTTAATACAAATTATGTGTATACAAGTTTATTATGATTTATTGTGTATTGGGCTCATCACACCTTAGTACATTTTAAAATCCATCATTTAATCTTCAAAAATCAACAAAAAGGTTCAAGGAAATCTTTCAACCAAATAACTTGAATAACTTATGCATTTACCATTAACATTTCAAATTATCACGCATCTAAACAAGTGCGCATACCAAGGCCCATCGACGTTGAGGCTCATCCATCCGACCAACGGATAAGTTAAAATAACAAAGCCAATATCTAATGATGTTAGAGCCTAATGTGAAATATAACCTTAGTAGAAAGGACCATGCTCCAATTCTACTACAATTTCATTCTCCTCCTTTCCCGATAGCTTATCCCTTTAAGTTAAAGAGCTGGTTGCTTGAGGCAAAATTCTCAATTACAGTAAAAGAAGTATAGAAAGACCCAATATTTCAAATCGATTTCAAATCGAACTGGGGGTACAACAACGGTTAGTTTGGAAACTAAAGACCCTAAAACAAAGAATCAAATCCTGGCCTAAAAACCTTAGAAGGCAAAAGCTTCAAAGACAGGAACATTTGGAGGGTGAATTACAGGCCAACCTACAAGCAGATTCACATGAGGGGGGGAATCGAGGTAGGGACAACATCTTGAAGCTTTGAGAGATTAAAAAAAATCAGATCCTCCTAGCAGAAGAAATTTTATGGAGGCAACAGAGCAGGGCAACCTGGATTAAAAGCGGAGATCAAAATTCAAAGTTCTTTCATGATTATGCAAGTTCTAGCAAAAATAAAAAACACATTTGGGAAATCAAAGATGAGACTAGACTTATCCTTTCTGGATAGGAAGCACTCAAGTCAACAACCACAAAACACTTTAAATCATTTTATGGGGCTTCTGATCACACAAGTATTGTAGAAGAAGTCTTTGTTGCCAAAATTTTATCTCGTTTCGTCATAGAGGAGGATTCTTTACTTATGGATAGCCCCTATACTAAGCAGGAAATATGGGAAGTCCTAAAGTCATTTGCAAAAGATAAAAGCCCGGGGCTCAATGGCTGGGTTGTAGATTTCTTTTTACATTTCTTTGATTTAGTGGGTGCCGAACTGCTGGAAATGGTGGAAGATACAAGGTCTAGTGGAAAAGTGATAGGTTATGTAAACTCGACTTTCTTCACACTAATTCCAAAAGTAAGCAATCCCTCTACATTTGGTGATTACAGACCTATTGCTCTTTGTAACTTGTGTTATAAATTGATCTCAAAGGTTATCGCAAATAGGATAAATCCTATACTTTCTCGGACTCTATCGGGTGAACAATTGGGGTTTTTAAAGGGCAGACAGATTTTGGACGCCATTGGTACGGCCCATGAATGCTTGCATAGTATAAAGATGAAGAAATCAAAGGCGATAATCTTGAATTTGGATCTAATGAAAGCATTTGATTGTATTGATATGGATTTTTAATGATTGATTCTGATACAATCAGGCTTCAGTCAACAAACCACAAAGTGGTTAATGAGCAGTGTGACTAGTGCAAACTTTGTAGTCCTTATAAATAGTGAAAATTCACCCTTTTTCCACATTGGCAGAGGCCCAAGGCAGGACTATCTGATCTATCCATTGCTGTTTATTTTGATCATGGAAGGTCTTAGCCTACTGCTAAAAAAAAGACAGGTTGAAGGGAAGCTGACAGAGGTGAAGGTTTCTAGGATTGTAAAGATCCTACATATTTTCTTTGTTAATGATGTTTTAATCATGACAAATGACTCCTTACAGGAATGGAAGGAAATAAAAGACATTTTGAACATCTTTTATAGAGCCTTGTGTTTGAATATAAACTGGACAAATTTGACCTTTCACTATGCTCGAATTCAAGAGCAATTCTTGGAACCTTTTAAGGAAGTCTTCCCATACAACTTCGTAGATCTATCCGAGGGATTTAAGTGTCTTGGTTACTATCTAAAAGCTGATTCTTATAAGGCAACAGATTGAACTTGGCTAGTAGCAAAGTTCGAGAAAATAATTGGTCACTGGTGCAGCAAATGGCTCTCCTTAGGAGGTCACTTTACTCTTATCAAAGCAATACTTGAATGTCAACTTGTTTTCTAGATGGCACTAGCATCCATACCAACCTCGGTAATAGACAAGATTAGAAATTTAACTTACAACTTTCTCTGGTCGGGCTGTATAGAAAAACCACATATTCACTTATGCAGTTGGGATTTACTTGCCAAACCAAAACAAAAAGGAGGCTGGGGGATTATAAATATTTTTTATTCTAATAGAGCTTTAGTTGCAAACTCACTCTGGCATGTGCTGACGAAGGAGGGGATTTGACATTTGGTTATAAAAGACAAATATCTCCCCCATTGTTCGGTTGCCACATGTTTAAGAACAACAAATACCACAGTGAGAGCGGCCTCATAGACTTGGAAAAATCTGGTGAAGTCAGTAAATCTGATTACCCACTTGTTGCGTTGGAATCCGGGGTCTGACCACTCGATAATTATTGTTAAGGACTATATCTCGGGGCTGTAGACTTCATCTTTCTTATCTCCATAGCTCATAACTTCTTTAAAATTTAAAAACATTCGATACCTTTACCAAGTAAGAGGTATCTCCAGGATAGGGTTTTCATCAGTCAACTGGAAAAACAATGATGAGATCAGACTCACAGGTGACTTGGCATTGGAATGGCATGAATTCTACAAGGCGCTATTGGGATCAGGAGTGCAACTACAAAACAAAGAGGATGAGCTTATGTGGATTGGGCGAGATAAATCGAGACTTATTTCTATAAAATATGTTTATACTGCTTTAACAAATAAACTCTGGCATCATACTATTGGTGGCTGGAGAAGACACATGTGTTCTTGGAATATAGCTCAAAAAATTAGACTGTTCACTTGGCTAGCCATTGAAAATAAAATTATTACTTGGGACATATTGCAACAGAAAGGCTGGGAAGGCCCCAATATTTGCCAAATGTGTTCAAGTGATTAAGAGATAGTGTTGCATCTTTTTGTTAAGCGTTTCTTCACAAGACAAGTCTGGGATAGGATAAATAATGAACAAAAGTTAAATATTGTTTGGAAAGGGAACTCTTTAACTGTTTGTTATGAATTACAGGCCAAAAAAGAGAGAAACTATCTCACCCTTCCTTCTTTGGTATGCTGGTTTGTTTGGCTGGAATGAAACAAGAAAGTATTTGAAAATGGGAACCCTTATGTAAGTGCAGTCGTTTATAAAACACTCGAAATTGCTGCAAAATCGACAACCCTAACAAAAGTGACGATCCCAAAAAAATTCAAGATCCACTTACAAGGAGGCACACCGGTAGGTTGGTTTGATGGCGCAACACAATCTAATGGTCTTCAGAGTGGAGCAGGGGGATTGTTAAGGATAACTGAAAATTCTTATTACAAATGGACCTTTAATTTTGGTCTAGGAACCAACACCAGGGCATAATTACTCGGAGTGTGGGATACACTAAACTTGGCAGCTAGATTCAACATTGAAGCATTACAAATATTTGGTGACTCCAATATCATAATCGACTAGTTGAATCACAGAGGAAAACTGCAGGTTATCTCACTTTTGGGTTGGAAGGCAGAATCAGAGAGATACAAACCTTCTTCAGGGAGATCAACTTCACACATATCTATCGAGATCACAACAAGGATGCTGATTTACTCTCCAAGATCGCACTCCAGAAGCAAGAAGGAAAAATCACATACAACCACTAGGTTGATGGACATGAGGGTCCCACTCTCTTTCTTAACCTCTTTTAGAATCTAGCCATCTTCTAGTGTTATATTTCTATATAATCAACTGTAGTTTGACAGTTTCTTTTTTGAGGATATACTTGTTTAGCAAAGGGACAGTCAAAATTACAGTCCTTTCATTATGTTTCATATAGATCGGATCCTACTTTTTGCAAACAAACTCGTACATAATGTTTTCACAATTTGAAGGTTGTAAAAAACTTTAAAGGTTGTATGTAAATGGCTTAATTTTTTGCCATGTGAACAAATTATATATTAATATAATAAGCAATTTTTTTTGTTGGAAAAAACCTTAGTAAAAAGGATAAGTTAAAATAACAAAGCCAATATCTAATGATGTTAGAGCCTAATGTGAAATATAACCTTAGTAGAAAGGGTCTTTGTATTTTGTTCATCAAATAATTATTAAAAGGAAATTTCTCTTCTTCATAAAAGATAGAAAGGCCATGTATTTTCTTAATTGGAAATGGAATAAGTAAAAATCGAATCACATTTTTTTACTAGTTTACTACAAGGATATTGATGTTGTTAATTGGAAATGGAATAAGTAAAAATTGAATCGCATTTTTATACTAATTTACTCTTAATTGATTTAGTTTATTCTTAATTGATTTGATCTCAATGCTTGTAACATTGAGTTAAGTTTATAACTTATTTCCTTTATTGGTTATGTTAATGCAATGCATACTTGTTTCTTTGTTATTTGGTCCTCAAGGACACCAAAGTTCAACCATCTTGCACTTCATTTTGATAAGTTAGATTATATATCATAAAACATAAGTGAGGAATTTTACATTATTATAGTGTAAATTAATAACATAAATGAGTTTAATATATTTAGACATATTTATTTAAATTTTGTTACATTTGGATGATTAATGGTAAGAATTATTATTTTTCTTTATCTCTCAATGTTTTGATTCCTCCTAGGCATCATCATCAAGAATAAAATGCTTAATGGAATTATAACCTTAATCAACCTATAAATACTAGGCTTGGTGCCATGTAGGATGGACATTAATCATGATGGCTCATATTCATATTATTATTACATTTATTTATGAGTGCCCATAGTAAGGGATTCTAGGTTTTGCTAAGCTTTGTGCCTTCATATCTATTGACAATTTTTGGATGGATTTTGATCTCCACCTTTTCCCTAATAATTTTTTTTGTGTAATGATCCATCCTTACAAGGTGGCGAGAAGTTGAGGTCTCAAGGGTTGTTGCATGCACTCATTTACTATCATACTCCTTGCATTGCATTTACTAGTTTTCATTTCCATTAGTTGGTTTGTGTTGGCATTGTGTGGCTTGCCTTCCCTCCCAAAGGACATTTAAGAGCCCATCATGCTCTTACTCTTGAATCAATTAAGGTTGGGTTTTGTTAGGGATCAGGCATAACTTGATATGAAATAGACAAACATAAATGTATATAATCGAAGAGGAAATATTTTTTAAAAGACGGAAGGTGGTGTCTAAAGACACCATACAACACTTAAGCACAACACATCATGATTAGAACATCACAATGCATATTTGACATCTTGTACACAACAACAATATTGACATGATGATAAGGAACTATCGGGTCTGCTATTTATAACTTCAAGATCTAACCGACTTCCTTGAAATTGAGAGTATCGTATCCACATATATCTGTCAGTGGTTGGAGTTGACTCCATCAAATCTGCGTTGTCTAGTTAGCTCAACAAGGATGCTCGACCCAAATGTCCATGCGTCCAACTCATAGTCAATTGTTCGACCGGTCGATCCACCGATTGACTGTCTTCAATTGTTGGCTGACTGTCCGACCAACAAGCTTGTCGATTACTCAACCAAATGATGTAGAGATTTGGTTGATCGCTCGACAAATTATTTCCAGATATAGGTCAACCACCTGACTAATGGATTCCAAGAGAAGTGTGATGAACCTTCATAACTTGATGTTCTAACACCCCCCCATCAGTACATGGGTTTGGAGATTCAGGAGGCGAAATTACGTTAGTAGGACATCCCTGCATTATTGTAACTTCTTGAATCCCAAACATTGTATGGAGCTTGATAAATATAGCTTCAGATAAAGGCTTAGTAAATATATCAACAACCTGATCATCTATTTTGCAATAGACAAGAGAGACAACATTATCATGAACCAACTGTCTCAAATAGTGAGCATGGAGGTCAACATGATTCATTTTACTGTGGGAAACATGATTGTCAACAACTTGAATGGAATTTTAATTGTCTTAGTAGATTGTAGTCAAGGTATGAACATGAAATCCAAGTTCACCCAGAATTTGGTGGATCCAGACGACCTTTCTACCAGCATGAACAACGCCATGATACTCTACTTATATAGTTGACAAGGAGACTACCTTTTATTTCTTGCATGACCAAACCAACACTCTAGTGCTAAAGTGAAACACATAGCTAGAAGTGGACTTTCGATCATCATTGTCGCCAACCCATTCAGAGTCAGCGAGGGTGACCAACGAATCTGAACTTTGATAATATTTGATACCAAAATGAGTGGTACCCTTGAGATAACAGACAATTAATTTAACTTCTTTCCAGTGGATTTCTCTGGGGTCCTATATAAACTAATAAACCACACAATCAACAAAGGAAATGTTAGGTTGACTATGAGTAAGATAAATGAGACTGCCAACTAGTTGTCAATAGAGCATAGTATCGACTTTGGGAGCTTGACAAGTTTTTTTTAGCTTTACTTCAGATTGAAAAGGAGTAGCACACAGATTACAATCGGTCATCTTAAAATGTGTCAAGAGATCCATTACATATTTAGATTGAGAAATGAAAAAACCATCAGATAATGGTAATACTTGAAGACCCAAAAAATAATACAGACTACTAAGATCTGTCATATCAAAAGAGTCAACAAGTTGCTTCTTCAATCTAAGAATGAGATTAGTATTATTGTTAGTGATTGTGATGTCTCGTTCCCAAGAGTAGGCCAGCAGGGAGTGACTTAGTAGTCTATATGTTCCTGTAGACTATAGTCAGGCACAAACAGGGAACAAGATGGAGAAATAAGGAGGAATTGATGGCTAAATGTTGAATTAAGCCAAAATACTTAGGAAAAAGTCACTTAAGCCTAAGTCAACGAAGAATTAGAATGAAAAGGTGCTAAAGGGGGACTTAATTAATTAATTAATCACCTTAGGAGGAAAAGCGCCTAGCTTAAGTGAGGTCAATGGTGAATGAGATTGGGAAAGGTATAAAGGGAGGAATTTGAGCTAGTTCCTCATTATGCATTGTTATGATTTGATGTTGAGAGTTCCCAGAGGAGGAAGAGAGCCGACCTTACTGTTTTGTGGATTTCTGGAGGAAACCACCACCATTGATTGGTTTCGGTGTTGAGAGACACACCCTAGCCCATTGGAGATAACATACATGTATTTCATCGTACTTTTTAGGAGTATCCATTGCAGAGTGCGTAGCTCAGCCAGTGAGGGCGCAAGTCCGTTTGAGGGTTTGGAGAGCTGCACGAAATCCGAGTCCAGGTTGTAGTTTCCTTCCAACCCATTTGAGATCCAGCCAGGGCACTTCTATTGAGCCATCTATCGTTGGATTCTAACGGTGGAATATTTCATATCGCCACATCCAGCCATTTAGGGCCCAACTCTTCCAGACAGACATTTGGTGTTGCATGCAGAGTATCAGAGCATATCCGAGCAATTCCTTCTGACCCAGTTCCGCATTTGGCGAGATGATCGTTTTGAGCCATATAACATCAGATTCTATTGGTGGAATCCTTTGGGGCGCATCCAGTGTCCCAGGAGTTGCGCAAACCCCCCAGGGGTCCAGATCCAGTGCCTCAGGGACCAGATTCGAGATTCGACACTCATCCATTCTAGTCTAGAGGCCAAGGCACTTCTATTGGAGCAGTTTCTAGTGCATTCTGACGGTCTATTCTTTCGGACGAGTTTTCGAGCTGGTAGCGGTTACCGTACTTCTCCGGAATCACATATTTTTGCCAATCTATCCGTGCATGCATCAGATCTGCTATCATCTTCTGACCACGTGTATTTTTATGCTATTTGCTTGTATTCCAATGATGATCCATGAGATCTAGCTGACGTTTATATTCTATATTTCTAGTAGGCTATTGTATTTCCGTGCTTGAACTGTATAATACATGATATTGGGCAGTTGATGTTCTTTACTTCTGCATGCGTCCTTTATATGTTGTTAAAACCATAAATATACAACATGCACATGCAATAACCAACACCCACATGCAATAACCAACATGCACATGCAATAACCAACACCCACATGCAATAACCAACATGCACATGCAATAAACCAGATGCACATGCAATAACCATCAAGATCTCAAACATACAACTGAAACGCATCCATAAATCCCCCAATGTATCAGATCTACAAGACATAATAATAGATCAATAGCAAATATCTTGATCAATGGGATCAGGGATATTTCAGTGGTATCAGAGCTTTAGTCCTACGAGCTTGTGACTAAAGACAAGGAATACAACAAAAGAACCAGATGGCTATGAGCACGTAGGTGATGAATATGTCACTTACAACAGGCACAGGGAAAGAAGGGATAGGCCTAACTTTCCTCCCTTCCCTCCAAGTTCAGAGGAAGAGGAAGAGGCACACAAAGAAGCAGAGAGAAGAGCAGAGCACAAGGTCGAGAGCGAAGCAGAGAGGAGGCTAGGTGACAGATATGAACGACCAGAGGGTAGTGGTAAGGCCCCTGTGGATCCAGATGCACCCTTCGTGCAGGTTATCAGTGATATGCTAGCTAGTCAGTGGACCATGTCTCAATCTTTGGCTCAGGTAGTGGATAGACTGGCTATGGTAGACATTCCGGGCACAAAAGCCCCACATGAAACACATGGGAACTCAGGGGTAGGCAATAGACCCCAATCACCCACTCGCACAGACACCTGTGTGAGTAGGATTACACGTCCGGTCTTTCCCAGTTTCCAGAGGGCACCCTCAGTAACAACACAAATACCGATAGCATAGAGACCGCCCACTCATGAAGAGGACATTGTAGAGTATCAGAGAGAGTATGCAGCATTGGGCCACGACTTCCATCAAGATATGACCTTAGTCGATTATTGTGGACTCAGACTCAGGAACCGCCCCAGAGAGCCACAGAGGGGAGGACCACAACAACAACAGTAGCAACAACAAGGGCATAACATTGATTTCATCCAGAAAGTTGGTAAACTCACCATACCTTCTTTTGACGGATCGTCCAAATGCACCGCCAGAGCTTGGGTACAGAAACTAGACACCTATTACAAGCTCAAACGGATGACCGAGTCAGAGGCCATGAGTTTTTCCACCCTACACTTGGAGGGTGAGGCACACGAGTGGTGGTATCACAGATTGGTGACATTGGGTCATAGTTGCATCACCTCCTACAAAGAGTTCACAAAGAGACTGATGGATAGATTTGACAAGAGGAATCCAGAGATCCATTTCATAGATCTAGCCTAGTTGAGAGAAATTGGCACAACAAAGGCATTCATCTCAGAGTTTTAGAGGATAGTAGTGGTAGTGACAGACATATCCGAGCCCTGATTGGTCATGCTATTCACAGAAGGGCTCACAGAACCCTTGAGAGGATGGGTGAAGGCCTACCAGCCTCATACCTTGCAGGATGCCATCCAACGCACTAGAGATTTGGCAGATTCAGTGCCAAAAACTAAACCCTTCACCAAACGCTTTGTACCACAGAGAGACAAGGATCAGAAGAATCCTCAAAGGGAATGGAAGGGCAAGCCCAAGTTGGATGATGATATGCGATGAGAGTTTATGAGGAAAAATATTTGCTTCTCCTGCAGAGACCCTTGGGTCCCAGGGCATATATGCATGAGAAAGGGACAAATCCACTACATTGAAGTGGAATCGGGCAGTGAGGAGGAGGATGAGGATGTTGAGGCATCGACAGACAATGATTCAGAGACTGAGACCATTCATGAGCTAGAATAACAACCAAAGAAACCTTAGATACCGGCCAGGGCACAACCCAAGGAGGAGGTAAAACCTCGTAGAGAGGTGAAAGGGGGAACCATAACCACCCTTTCAGGAGTACCCAGGTACAACAATCTCAGGCTCAAGGGCCTTGTACAGGGGAAACACATGACAACGTTAGTTGATGGTGGGGCCACCGACAACTTCATAGATGCGTCCTTAGTAGCCAGGAGGGGGTTACACATGGAGGAGTTTGAGGGATTCCATGTAGCAATGGTAGATGGATACACAATGACATGCCTGGATATGATCCCTAACCTAGAGGTCAAACTAGGAAACTACACCCTGACAGACACATTCTTTGTAGTTGAGCTGTCAGATATTGATGTCGTGCTAGGGGTACAGTGATTGTATTCATTGGGGGAGATTGGGTTCAACTATTAGACGTTGACCATGAGATTTAGAGAGGCCAGTGGATCGGGAGTTGTGCTGAGGGGCATGTCTATAGGAGCACCTCAAGGAATATCGATAAAGAGGATGGATAGGATCTTTTGTCACAGAGATGTGACTTACGCAACAAAATGTTTGATCACCACGTGAAAGGATTCTGAGGGTAGGGAGCATTACCACCCACAGATAAGAGAGCTTCTGGGTCAATATGAGTCAGTATTTGGGCCAATACCACCAGGGAGACCACCCGACAGGGGTTTTGAGCACATGATTGAGTTAGAGGCAGGGGCTATATCGGTGATTACAACACCCTACAGACACCCGAAGAAATTCAAGGACGAGATTGAGAAAGAAATCAAGGAATTGCTTGCTATGGGGCACATCAAGCCCAACATGAGTCCTTTTGTATCTTCAGTCATCCTGGTACTGAAGAAGGATGGCACCTTACAGATGTGCATTGACTAAAGAGTGCTCAACAAGAAAACGATCAAGAATCGTTACCCCATTCCACACATAGATGAGTTACATGGGACAATCTTCTTCACTAAGATTGATCTACGCTTAGGATACCATCAGATCAACATCAGGGAGCAGGACATTGAGAAGACAACATTTTGGTGCCATTTCAGACACTTTGAGTTTTTGGTCATGTCGTTTGGATTGACCAATGCAACAACCACATTCCAGTCTTGCATTGTTGGCCCTTGACCAAGTTTTGGGAGTTTCTTGGTCACGTTGACCTATTTTGAGACTTCGATAGCCTGTCGAAGGAGGAGCGCAAGTCAAAGCGAAGATCACGGGATCTCGACCCCCTTTTTTGGCCCCTTTTTGGGATATGGGAATATGTAACGGGAATGGGATGTCGGCCTATGGGTTTACCCATGTTTAGGCCTATTTTGTAATATATATAGACGTCTAGGCCATATAGAAAGGGTGAAAGAGAAGAGAATAGTACATCTATGTGATGATATGCTAAGTGAAAAAGGCTAAGTGCTAGTGAGAATTGTAAGGGCTTTGTGCCTGACTGTAAGAGACATGCATAGATAAGTGCAAGTGGTGGAAGGCTTTGTGTTGTAACACAATGAAGAAGGATCTAGCGAGATGCACAGTTCTTTTGTCCTGTGCGGAGTAAGGCTTTTGATAGATTTGTGCTTGTAACCAATTGACTGAATACAATAAAGAAGAAGAGTTAGTGGACGTAGCCCCAGGGTGGGGGTGAACCACGTAAACGTTGTGTTGTCTTGCTTTGTGCTTGTCTTGATGTGTTTATGTCTTCTTTTGCTAAGTGCTTTAAGATGATTAGATAGATATGCTTATGCTTAGTGCTAATGATGTATAAAAGTGTTAGATCTGATCCATATGAATGTGCTGAGTGCTTGATCTGCTATATCTGACCTACTATAGATGCTAAGTGCTTAAATAGATTAGATCAGTGTGAATGTTGTGAAGCCCTGTTTTATCTGCAAAGTGATTAACGATTATATATTAAGGAACTGATGGTGCTGAGTGCGTTATTAAGTGTTATAATCACAGATCTGTGTCCCATCTAAGGTTGCAGACACCTGAGACTTGCAACCACCCCTGCCTCTACCTCAGGTGAGACTTCATCTACTTCACAGGTGTCACTGAAAGGGTCGGTAGTTAGGGATTTGTTGGTGTGTTGTTGTAGCGTTGAACCCTAGGTATGCCCCTCTGACAACAAATGGTTCCGTTGCCGGGACTGAAACTGTGATTGTTAGGAACTGAGAAAGAAGAAGCTTTGTGCAAAGAGTTGACCTGAAAGATTTGTGCGTAGATCTGTACCCTAGTGCGCAATGTTCTACTTGATCTATAAAGATCTGTGATGAAGAAAGAAGCCTGATCTGAAGAAAGAAGGTCAGATCTGAAAGAAAGAAGCCCGATCTAAAGGAAGAAGATCAGATCTGAAGGAAAGAAGAAAGATCTGAACGCTTTGTGCTCTAAGAAAGGTAAAAGTAACAATTTCTGATTAAAAGAGGTAAGATTTGCAAGCTCTGTGCTCTGATAAAGGTAAGAAAAACGAAAAGTTCTAGATCTGAAAAGCTTTGTGCTTTGTAGAAGTAAGATAAGTGAAAATTTTTGTTTCTAAAAGTATGGATCTAGGTCTGTTTAATAAAGTCTGTCCTAGTTTGAAAGCTAGGGCACTGATAGATGAAAGAAGATTTGATATTAATAGATCTGACAAGAATAGTGAAAGATATGTTATACCTATGCATAGAAAGAATGATTAGACTAACAAATGGATGCAAGATCCTAGAAAGAATTTGTTGCAGGTTAGCCCCCATGATCCTAGTGCGCAGTACAAAAGAGGTTGGAGATCATCTAAAAGGAAGAGAGGATTAACCCTCTGTTACAGTTGCAGAAGACTGGGACATATTGCTAAGGAATGCCCTGGTAGAAGACCTAGTTGCCTCTGTTGTCAAGCTCTAGACCATGAAGTACGGGATTGCCCTAGAATGATTGCTAAGCTTGAAAGAATGAGTATGAATCAAGAAAACCCTAAGGCATATCTAGAAATTATGGCAGAATCGCAGAAAAGATCCGAGCAAGCATTGCTACAGATGAAAGAAAACCTGAATGACCAACGACATGTTAGCTTATCAGAGATCTTCAAAGAGAAGGAATGCATCGAAGCAAGAATAGGAGACTTCGACATTAACTGTATTCTAGATGAGGAATCACAGGTGAATATCATGATAAAGAGAACTTGGGAAGCTATAGGGAGGCCTGCTATGACCCCCTCATTGGGAGGAATAGGGTTATTCAGAGGATAGCTAGTAAACCTGTGTGGGAGGCGTGCTTAGATACCTATGACTGTCAATGGAACTTCGATAGAAGAAAATTTTGGGATTATTAAATTTGTTGAAGACAACGCCCCGTTTACCATGTTAATAGGAAAACCTTGGATTGATAGAGACCAAGCCATACGAAAGGAAGAAGAAGAAGTTTTGGAACAAAAGAAGCAAGAGTTAAAATATTTTATGACTAGAGGGATCACACACTTAATTGAAGAACAAGAGAAAAGATCGCAAATATTTAACACTAGTAACCCAGATGTTAAATATTGAAGTGCCCAGACCAAGACAGTGTGCCCAGAGACTTATGAATTGGTCATTGCATACCTCCCGAAGGGGATACGCGTAGTGCGTGCAGACCAAGATAAGCTCGCAGTGTTGAAGTTTAGTGACTTCAACCTTGGTGACATGAAAGTGTACACCGTGCTAGCCGCATATAAATATTTGACCAGAACCAAGGGAAAGAATTCGAAGTTAGTTCCCCAACAATGGATGATGGACCTCACGCAGTCCACACTGCTTAATGTTATGAATATCCCTCACTTCGGCAGACACCAAGAAGTGAACACATGCGTCAAATTGCTGATGTCCTGCTAGCATGGAGGATACTTATGGTTGAACCGCAACATCACAATGGATCTGATGTTGATCAATTGGATCATAGGGCTTAGTATGCAAGGCCCTGACCCACATGATGTCTATCCCGGGAAAGCCATGGATCGCGCTCTTGCGCAGAAGGTTAAAGACACCTACGGAGATGTCGAAAAAGGAACACGAGGCTACAAGGTAGCCTCTATCCAGAGCGGCCCAGTGTGCCTTGCTTGTCAGTTGATCATAGGAAAGCTAGTTCACAAGAACTGACCCACCCAAGTAATTGGATTTGTGGTCAACCTCGCAGGAAAGTGCGTGGAGGGCCTAGAAATGAATTGTGCGAAGTACCTCGTAAACCAGCTGGAACTGGACTACAGGGAAGCCCAAGATCAAGGATATGAGTTCCACTTAAGCTGGCTTCTCATACTGATTGCTTTCATCACATGGGAGATGCCAGAAGGTGCGATATTCCCAGATATCGATCCATTTGAACCTCTGGCCGCGAAGTTCAATACACTGTGGTACTCTAGTGAGATGAACAAGCAATGGAAGTCGAATGTCGTATTCCACACATATTACAACCAGTTGAAGGTATCCATACAATCCACACCTCGCATAATCTCAAACACTCTCCACAGGTTCAGGCCCTTGATGAAATTCAACGCGGACCGCCATTTCATCTATATCACCGCGTGCGCTGATCAGCATAAGAAACAACTGCAGTCGTACTACAAGTTGAAGGAGGATGACTTGGAGGAGATTACCAAGGAATGGTTGGCAGACCTCCTTGTTCTAAGATACCTTGTGGAGATGCCCGATGTTGATAGTCCAAAAACTACGCCGGATGCAACCGGACCTAGAAAGATTAAGAAGATCGAAGAGGTCCATGATTTAGATAGCACATCCATGAAGACCGCTTCCATCTTAGCAGAGAAAGAAGGAGACGGTGGAGAGATAGATGGTGTAGAAGTGGAACACAAGAAAGGAGAGGTTACACCGCCAAGAGACGAGGAGGATCCCTCAAAGAAAAGGAAGGTTTACCCTCCGAAACCTTCTTCAAGGAAGAAAATGAAAGCAACCAGGACCAAATTTGAGACCACCCTCACCTTAGACGACTTCGAATTCATCGTTGTAACACTGAACGACGCTTCGCTGGAGATAGCAGAGAAGCAAGAAGCTAAGCAGGAGGAGGTGTTCATTCGGATTAAGAACGAGCTCCAAGGAGTGCAGTAGGTATTACAGTCTATCCCCACAGTTTCTATTACGTCTCTAGCAGCAGGAACAACAGAACTAGGTGATGAGCCAACTCAACTACACCGCATTGCTGATACAGTGGAAGCTCGCCTTCAAGGAGCTCAGGAAGAGACAACACAAGCCACCCAAACTTTAGCACAAGTACAGAAAGACTTTGAGGAGCAACACAGTGCTGCAAAACGGAAAAATCTTGCTCTACAAGTGAAATGGGATGAAGAAAAAGCACAACTACAACAAAGCAAGGAACAGTTGCTCGCCGAACAACTCGACGTTAAGGAAAGGGTCAACAAAGAACTTCTCTCTATGACAGTCGTCAAATTAAAGGTCGAAGAACAAGTTCCACAACAGGTGGCACAACTTGAAGAAGTAATCCAGCAGCTCCAACAACTCATAACAGACTTGGAGCTCTACACTGTGCCCGAGACCCCTCAAGATGTAAGAGACCTAAGGGAAGAAAATGCCCACAGCGCAGTTGACAGACTAAAAGCTCTTGCCTTGGAGTGAAAGAAACTGATTAGCCAAAGCATGTAGACATATGAAACACTCACTGAGAACCCAAATTTACAGACACTGGAGTCGCGGCTCCAGGAAGCGAAGCATCATGCAGATACACTACAGGCGCAGCTGAAGGCCCTATCAGCTGTAGAAAGGATGAAGAGGTCTCAAGAACAACGCAAAACCAAACAGTAGATCCATATGCTTCAAAGCAAAGTGATGTAAGTCACTCAATGACTTCAACCTGTGCAAGATAAGGCATGCCTGTTGTTTACAGAGGTAGAAAGCCAAGGAGCAGAGTTAGAACGGATTGTCATCGTAAGAGAACA
>SNQJ01S0065508.1:36721-50029 GCA_010110895.2 Picea sitchensis
GATTTGATGTTGAGAGTTCCCAGAGGAGGAAGAGAGTCGACCTTACTGTTTTGTGGATTTCTGGAGGAAACCACCACCATTGATCAGTTTCGGTGTTGAGAGACACACCCTAGCCCATCATAGATACCATCCATGTATTTCACCATACTTTTTAGGAGTATCCATTACAGAGTGCGCAACTCAGCCAATGAGGGCACAAGTTAGTTTGAGGGTTTGGAGAGCTGCACGAAATCCGAGTCCAGATTGCAGTTTCCTTCCAACCCATTTGAGATCTAGCAAGGGCGCTTCTATTGAGCCATCTATCATCAGATTCTGACGATGGAATCTTGCATATTGTCACATCCAGCCATTTAGGGCACAACTCTTCTGGACAAACATTTGGGGTTGCACGAAGAGTATCATAGCAGATCCAAGCAATTCCTTCCGACCTAGTTCTGCATTTGGTGAGATGATCATTTTGAGCCATATAGCATGAGATTCCTTTGGTGGAATCCTTTGGGGCGCATCCAGTGTCCCAGGAGGTGTGCAAACCCCCCAGGGGTCCAGATCCAGTGCCTCAGAGACCAGATCCAAGATCTGACACTCATCCATTTCAGTCTAGATTCCAGGACGATTCTATTGGAGCAGGTTCCAACACATTTTGATGGTCTATAATTTCGGACGAGTTTTCCAGCTGGTAGCGGTTACCGTACTTCTCCGGAATCACATATTTTTGCCGATCTATCCATGCATGCATCAGATATGCTATCATCTTCTAATCACGGGTATTTTTATTCTATTTTCTTGTATTCTAGTGATGATCCATGAGATCTAGCTGACGTTTATATTCTATATTTCCAGTAGGCTATTGTATTTCCATGCTTGAACCGTATAATACATGATATTGGGCAGTTGATGTTCTTTACTTCTGCATGCGTCCTTTATATGTTGTTAAAACCATAAATATACAACATGCACATGCAATAACCAACACCCACATGCAATAACCGACATGCACATGCAATAACCATCAAGATCTCAAACATACAACTGAAATGCATCCAGAAAGCCCCAGTGTATCAGATCTACAAGACAAAACAATAGATCAGTAGAAAATATCTTGATCAACGGGATCAGGGATATTTCAGTGATGACATGGTCATCAACATATACAACAATAATAAAATTAGTATGGATTACATACAAGTTCTGATCACATTCACAACGTTCAAAACCAATTCGAAGAAAGAAATTATCGATCTTAGCATTCCAAACTCGAGGAGCTTGATTAAAACCATAGAGAGACTTCTTGAGTCGACAAACCAGGTTAGAATCTGCCACAAAGATAGGAGGCCTGATCCAGGTGGATATCAGTGGCCACCCACCTATTTCACTAGCTCAAAACCTAGTTTTCCACCTTGCTAGTTTTTTCTATGGTTTTTTGGGTCCTGAACTTCTAGGTTCGTTTTGAGGCCCTAAACGACGTTTTTTTGGCGTGGAAACACCTAACATGTAGATGCATGCTATTGTTAAGATGAATGGAATGTGTAATTCTCGTCTAGACCTTTTCGACAGTATACCAAGCGCCCCAAATGGATATCATATACAAAATTTATGCCCTCAGGAAGTTGACGTATCAACTAACCCGATCGACGCCCACAAACATTTTGGCATTTCATCTCCTGAGGTTAGAGTTTTGGATGTTTAGGGTTTTCTCATTAATGCTTTATGTTAAAAAGTCCTTTGAGCCTCATTGTAATGACATCTTCTTGCGAATGCACATACTCATCACATCTCTTCTCAGAGATACACTACCACCATTCTGGAAAGTACAATTCACTCTACATTTTACAGTTCTTGTACATTTCATTCATTAATAGAGATTGCATAAAAATCATGCGCGAGAGCTCTTCTGCCGGCATGCTTTTTCTCAATCTAAACCATCCGAAGAACTCGAAGATTTAGTTGAGGAGTTCTTGAAAATTTGTGGGGGATTGCCTTTGTCCTTGAAAGTTTTGGGAGGACTCTTTGTTGGTCGGTGTGAAAAAGAGTACTGGAAGCGGCAGTTGGAAAAGTTGTCTACAAGACTGCCATACGAAATAATAAAATCATTAAAGGTGAGTTACGAGGCTCTGGATAATGAAGAGAAGGAGGTATTTTTGGACATCGGCATCACTGTGTGTTTCTGTATTACTGTATCTACGTGTTTCTTGCAATATCTCTGCGTATTTCCTTGTTATATCTCTACCTTCATTTTTTTCTCAGCATAATTTAGATTAGTGGTATCAGAGCGGTTTTATCCTTGTCATTTCTTAGTGCATGTCCCCAACGAGGTCAGGGTATAGAGAGTTGGGTCTCGAGCTAGTTTCTCTTGAGGAAAACTGCTCTCACCATCCCAAGAAACCTCCCATGGTGGAATAAAAGAGAGAAGAGGGAGCAAGAGATCTTATTAATTTGTTTCTCGCAGAATCCCTCGCGCAATAGAGTAACAAGATGATGGATAAATTTTCCCAAATCCTTTGACGACTACCGACAACAACAAATGCATCTTCGTCAAGCAACCACTTTGGAGGCATCCCCCCTTCAAGGTATAATTTAATTTTGATATTCCTCTATTTGAAGGTCATATAGATGCATATGATTTGGAAAATGGTTAAATCTACTAGAAGGTTATTTCTCTGTACACAATTTATCCAATAGGGAAAATATCACATTTGCGTTCCTTAAGGTCGTTCCCCATGTCAAAGATTGGTGGGAGCCTTACTATGAGAAACAATCCACAGAGGGTTCTAGAATATTTGGGGTTGATCCCACTTGAGACTCTTTTATGGATGCCATCTTGGAACAATATTACCTTGTGGGAAATTACGATGACCAGTACATGAGATGGACACACTGCGTTAAGAGAGGGACCAAACCATGCCAGAGTTCACAAGTACCTTCCATAGCTTGTGCACCAAGATAGGTATGATAGACTACGAGTGACATCTGTTTCTAAAATATTCTGGGGGTATACGCAGGTACATCCAAACAAAAATGGAGTTTCTAGACATCTCATCGTAGTCACTTATCGATATGCTTTCAAAATCAAGCAAAAATTTAAGCAATGGAGGAAGTGGGAGTTCAACTTTGCAAATCTGCAATGACTAAAGTATGGTAAAGGTGGTCTTAACTCACAAAAAATCAAACTTCAAGACAACCATTCCAAGCCGCAAGAAAATAAGGGTAACGAGAAGACAAAGAAGCACATTGGAAAGTGGTGTGACTTCCACAAAATTCATTGGCACAACACGGATTAATGTCCCTCAAAAAAATCATTGGTGGACGAGCTCAAAGAAAAAGAGTCAAACCCCAAATCTGAATCTGATTCTGATTCATAAAATATTAAATGGAGACAAATTATCAATGCATAACCCATGGCTACCATTGTGACCACAATAATCCAACTGGAAGAACCAAAGGAGCCTAAGGAGGGGTAGTACCTCTTCCATTCATAGATGTAGGTGAAGGGGACCCCATTTCATTTTATTGTTGATAGTGGAATCCAAAAGAACCTAATCTTAGCAGAGGTCATGTGGAGGTTGTCTAGTAGTTGGTTTTGCCGACAACACCACATCCAAAACCATACAAAATTGGGTGGCTTCGCCATGGACGATATCTCCGTGTCAACCAGTAGTGCCACTTGTCCTACATCATCAATCCCTTCAAGGATGAGGTACTGTGTGATGTTTCTCCATTGGAATTTTGTGATGTTCTTTTAGGCCACCATATATGTGGAAGCGTCATGCTGTTTATGAGTCTTGACCCCATAGTGTCATTGTTACTTTGGGGGGTCAACTCTACAAGGTCCTAGAGGTAGTTCTGACTCTTGTCTTGGAAAATTAGTGCCGCAAAGTAATCTCTCATAGATCACAAATTTTATCCTCTTTATGATCCGGTCAAAAGGTGAATAGAAGGACACTGTGACCACTACAACCTTATCCCAAGACCTTTCTATCCATCAAAAGCAGATCGAAAAGATTTTATAAGAGCACAAAGATATTTTTGCTTCACCTATGAGGGTGCCTTCGCACTTCCCAATCAAACAAAGCTATAACATAGCCTTTAATAACTCTATTTGCCACAACCCTTTTCAGGTGTGCTTGGAGTTCCAACCATTAGCCCCCATTGACATAACTCTTCTTACTACATCTTCACTGTCAGAGTCCTCTCACACTCATACCAAGGAATATGATGCAACTAGATTGGTTAAATGGATCCAACCCCTCCAACAACAAGTTCCTGACATCCCTCAACAAGCTAATACCAAGTACAAACAAGATAACTTCTTCAGCATGTCAAGCAACTCACCAAGGCTTAGATTCAACAAAAGCTTCCCCATATCCCAAGAGAACTTGACACAATGGGGAATATTTCTTCTTAAGGGGGGAGGAACGATCCATGTGTATATTGGTGGCCACCCACCCATTTCGTAGGCTCAAAACATATTTTTCCAACTTGGTAGTTTTTCTACAATTTTTTGTGTCCTGAACTTCTGGGGCCATTTTGAGGCCCTAAACGACATTTTTTTGACGTGATAGTGTGTACAAATGAAATTCGAGGACAAATGCTAGGCTGAAAGAAATGTGCACTTTTTGGCTAGACCTTTCTGATGGTATATCGAGCACCCCAAATGACGATCGTATGCAAAATTTATGCCCTCGAGAATTTGATGTATTAACTACTCCCATCGAGGCCCACAAACCTTTTGGCATTTCATCTGTCGGGGTTCAAGTTTTCGATGTTTAGGGTTTTCTCATTAATGATTTATGTTAAAAATGCCTTTGAGCCTCATTGTAATGACATCTTCTTGTGAATGCGCATAACCATCACATATCTTATTAGAGACACACTACCAACATTCTAGCGAGTTCAATTTTCTCTGCATTTTACAGTTATTGCACATTTCATTCATTAATAGAAATTGTGTATTATTGTATCTCTATGTTTCTTGCAAGATCTTTGTGTATTTCCTTGTTATATCTCTACCTTCATTTCATTTTCATCATAATCTGGATCAAGGCTATTCCATGAAAATCTCTTGAGATAGGTGTCCATGAGGAAAATTAATCTTCACATCCATTTGATGGATATTCCATCCAAATCGAGTAGTAAGAGAAAGAATCAATCGAACAAAGTTCACCTTTGAAACAAGTGCAAAGGTCTCAGTGTAGTCGATGCCTTCTTGTTGAGAAAATCCCTTCTCAACCAAGCAAGCTTTATGAGACTCAAAAACACCTTCACAGGTAAATTTTGTCCTATAGACCCATTGACACTTTACAACATTATTTCCTTGTGTCTAGGGAACTAATTCACAAGTGTGATTCTTTGACAAGGAATCCAATTTTGTCTGCATAACCTACTCCCATTCAGGTTGACCTTGGGCATATGAGTAGGTAACATGATTTGAATTTTCAAGTATATGATTCATCAATGCAATGCTGACATGTTGCTTTTGACTTCTATTTTGGCGTCATGAGGAAATATCACCAACATCAGGTCTAATAGCTTCGATGTTCTTGGAAGCCCATCTTGGTAGAGAAGAAAGGGGTGAACTGTTGTTCAATGTAGAAGGTTGATTAGAAGTTGAAACAATTTCAGTCGACAAAGATGGGGGGCTAGTAGCAATAGATATCGATGGACTAATCGACTCGGAGGTCGACAGTCTAGTCGAAACATGAACAAAGTTCAACTGTCTAGTCAGATAACTAAAAAATGGAACAAGAAAACCATAGTAAGAAACAAAATCAAGGTGATCATCTTGTAACAATCTATAGGAGGCATTCAACAACTTGATGCAAGAAGACTTCTCATCAAAACATACATTTCTTCTAATAATGATTTGTCATTTGACAGGATCAAACAATCGATAGGATTTAGACCCTTCAGAGTATCCCATCATGATGGAAGCAAGACTCTTTGCATCCAAGTTCTTTCTACAATCATCAGAAACATGAGCCCATGAAACACATCCAAACACACGGAAGTGGAAAACTAAATTCTTCTTTCCACACCATCGTTCCACTGGAGTTACCAAGAGAATAAATCGAGTTGAGATGAGATTGAGCAGATAGTTTGCACAATAGACAACTTCAACCCATAATCAAGGAGGCAAATCTTTGGCCTGCAAAAGACGTCTAGAAATTTCAACTAATGTTTGATTCTTACCATTCTACTAAGATGTATGAGGAACTAACCACTTCTAGTCAATACCAGATCAAACCAAATATTATTTAAAAGGTGAATTTACATACTCACCACCATTGTCTGATCTCAAGCACTTGATGGGTCGACCACATTGCTTTTCAACAAAGGCTCTAAATTATTTGAACTTTTCAAAGACAATGTTTTTATTCTTCAGAAAATAAACCCAAGTGAAACGAGAGAGATCATCAATGAAGGTTAAGATATACCTTGCACCTACCAGGGAAGATAGATTGATGTAACAAACATCACTGCGAACTTGGTCCAGGAGGTTCTATGCTCGCCATGCTTTTCCATATTCAAAGGTGCTTGATGATGCTTGCCAAGCACACATCCTTTATAGACTCCATCAGGGGTAAGAACTTTAGGTAAACCAACAACCATTTTTTGAGTTTCCATTGACTGTAGACTTAAAAAATTTAGGTGTCCAAGTCGTTCATGTCAAGTTCGACTTCGTTCATCAATGTGAGCAACAAGCATAGTCAATTTGGAGTTAGGTCGAGTTATGTCACACAATTTATACAAACTGTCCTTCTAGTTGAGAAAGCCTCTGATGATAATCGAATGACCTTTCTTCAAATCTCGAACAAAGAACGGATCTAGCCAAAACTCAATAATCTTACCTATTTATGTTAACTAAGAAATAGACAACATATTGGCACTAAGGTTCGACACATGATAGACGTCGATAATTCCCCCATGTCAACAGGAAACATCACTCTGACCAACAATATCCATAGCAAAATAATCAACAACGTAAATATTTCTTTTCTCAGCTTCATTCAAGGAGGAGAACAAGGAAGCATCCTTAGCCATGTGGTGAGTGCACCCAGAGTCGACTACCCATTATTTATGGGCAGAACGAGACAACAAGGATTGAGAAGTTTCAACTTGGAAGGTGAAATTATTAGCGCATCGATGAACATTGAACATGTCTCCTTCAAGGCATTTAAACTTCTCCTCTAAATCATCTCTCTTCTTGTAGCAGACCTTTTCCACATGTCTAGTCTTTCCACAGTACTAACATGTCTTCTTATTTCAATTTTTATGGGGTGCATCTAGTTTCCCTTTAGGTTTCTGGTCAAGGCATCTAGGTCTCTATGTAGGGGTATCAAACTTTCCTCTTTATTTGTGATTCGACTTTCCCTTTCCCTTGAGAAAGTGGGCTTCATGTTTACCACCAAGCTTACCTTCGTTAAGCAATTTGTACTAATCAATGATCAAAAGACCACAAAAGCCTCAAACATGTAATCCTTTGTTAAGCCCTAAATAGTGGCTCATTACCCCTTAATTTGGGCATATTATATTAGTAATGTTATTTTATTTACATCGGCTTTAGGCCATTAGTTGTAATTATACCTCCTAGTCTCCTATATATACCAAGGCGACATTTTCATTTTGAATCATATTGGAATTGTACATTTATGTGGGCATAAGGAGGTTGCCCCCTCTAACAGGCTTATTATCTGAATTTATCTCTTTTTCAAGGCGTTGAGTACTTATTCTGAGGTTTTTCTATGCTATATTGATAATTGCTTCTTAACATACGGTATCAGATCAGAGCTCAAGGTCTCGGGGTTTCGCTGCTACACATGAGATACCTTGGAATTTTCCCTATAACTTTTTTTCTACAACGTTTTAGAAGGAACAACTTGGAGGGTATTTATTAGACGGATCAAGGTACTTTGGGTTAAAATTTCATCTCCTGAGGCCTTAAACTTTCGGAGATACAACCTATGCAATACAATGTTTTGGAATCTTCCTGAACTAAGTCATTGCGGAATTTTCGCTATAAATTTTTTTCTGTAACGTTTCAGACCCTGAACTTCGGAAGATATTCACATAAATTAGTAAGGTATATGTGGTAAAAATTTCATCTTCTGTGTCATCTTACATTTGTAGATACACCCTGTGGAAGATAGGGTATCTGACTAGTCCTATTGACTAGTCTCAAGAAGGTGTTCTGGGTAAAACAATCATAACTTATTAGGATTGGTTGAAGAAATGTTAGAGGCTGGCATTATTATGCCTAGCCAAAGTTCTTACTCTGCACCGGTTTTAATGGTATTCAAGAAAGATGGTTCATGGCATATGTGTCCAGATTGTAGAGAGCTCAACAAGATCACTATTAAAGATAAGTTTCCCATTCCTGTCATTGATGAATTGTTAGATGAACTACATGGAGCAATCTATTTCATAAATTTGGATCTTCGTTTAGGGTATCATCAGATTAGAATGAAGGAAGAAGATATCCCAAAAAACAACATTCTGAACTCATGAAGGCCATTATGAATTTTGGTCATGCCTTTTGGCCTTATAAATGCACCTTCCACATTCAAAGGTTGATGAATTCCATTTCAAGCCTTCCTTGAAATTTGTGTTAGTATTTTTTTTGATGATATACTAATCTATAGCCAGAGTCTTGGAGGGATCATGTGCAACATGTTGACAAAGATGCTACAACTACTAAAGGAGCAACAACTATATGCCAAACCATCCAAATATTTACTTTGGGTGAGGAGGAATTGAAATATTTAGGTCATGTGTATCTCATGAAGGGTGTCGAGGTAGACCCTACCAAGATTAAAGCCATGATGGTGGTGATTCCCAAAACATTAAATAATCTTAGAGGATTTTTTGGGTTTGGCAAGTTACCTCTATAGGATTTAATGCGACATTATGGAATAATAACAACACCAACTGCGCGCCACTAACTAAGAAGGATGCATTTTAATGGACTCGAGAGGAAACTAAAGCTTGAACAAATTAAAGGGTGATGTGCAAAGCTCTATCTTGACCACTCTAGACTTCACAAAAAACTTTATTGTGAATGTGATGCCTCGGGAAATGGAATTGGTCTTGTCCCAATGCAAGAAGGAAGACCCCTACTTTTGAAAGTCGGCCACTAAGGAAAGAAACTTCTAAAACCCCATTTATGAGAAGGAAATGATAGCAATACTACATGCATTGAAGAAATAGAACCCTTACGTACTAGGTATTAGGCACTTCAAAGGTCAAAACATATCATGTTAGTCTTAAATACTTCTTGGAACAAATCTTATCTTCAGAAGAACAACAAAATGGGTGGGTAACCAAGATATTGGGTTATGATTTTAAATCGTCTATAAAAAGAAGCAAAATGTTGTGTGAGATGCACTCTCAAGGAAGGATGAATATGTTGAGGCCTTTCTCACGTGCTATGTCGATCATCCAACTTAGATTGGATAATAGAGCAAGGGATGAATGAAATAATGATGAAAAAGTGTGGACTACGCGTTCAAATATTTACTTGATAGGATTCCGATTATGGATACATTTACATGGAAAAATAGTTCATTTATGGTACAGATATTGCTTATATTTATGTAAGAAATCAACTCAAGAACAAAGGTACTATTGGAGTTGCACCCCTCTCCAGTAGAAGGGAGGGCACTGGGATTTTTGAAAACCTACCATAGTGTTAAGAAGAATTTTTTTGGGATGGCCTTAAAAATGATGTTCAAGGTTTGTGGAAGAATTTTTGGTTTTGCCAACAAAGATAAAGGTGGAAACAATTAAGACCCCGGGTCTTTTACAATATTAGCTATCCAAAGTCCAGCGTTGGGAGGTTTTCCATGGATTTCATCCTGAGGGTTACCAGTGAAGGAAAGAGTGTCATCATGGTGACTATTGATAGGCTGACCAAGTCACGCTTTGCACATGCACTCTCACACATCCCTTGGCTGAGTATAGTTGCCACCGTATTCATGGAGGCAGTTCAAAAGTTACATGGTAGCCAAAAGATTATTATAAGTGACAAGATCCTATCTTCATTGGGCATTTTTTGGACATAATTATTTTCTTGTTGGGTACTCAGGCAACCTTAGCTCATCCCTGTCATCCTCAATCGATGGACAAAATAGATAGTGAACAAATGTCTGAAGGCTACCTTAGTTACTTTGTCTACGATAAAAAGCAAACACAATGGTTCAAATGGATTTCCCTTGGCGGGAATGGTGGTATAACACTTCCTTTCATCTTGCAACAAAAATTTCCATATGGCACTCTATGGATACCACCCTCCTTCCATCACTTCTTCTCAAAGAAAAATCTAAGGTTCAAGCGGTGGAAGATCACATCGAGCATCAACAACAAGTTTACTCAAATACAAGAAGCTTGAGCCACATGGCACATGTCATTATGGGGAGCAACAAGCGGATCAACGCCATTGGTGAAAGGAAGTTTGAAGTGGGGGATTGGGTGTTTTTAGAGACTACAACCATACAAACATATGTCCCTCCAAGCAATCAAAGAAGGATAATAAATTATCACGAAGTACTATGGCCCTTATAAAGGTTGTTTGCAAAGAGATCTTATGGCATACAAATTAGAGTTGCACCGCATCTTCTCGAGTACACCCAGTTTTTAGTGTTTCATGCTTAAAGAAGGTTATAGATGACAAGATCGCAGTTCAAACTAAATTTCCAGAAATTGACGAGGAAGGAAAATCATGTTGGAGCCTGAATCCATCAACGACACAGAATTAGCCGACTGGGGAATAGATCCATTTTGGAGTATCTCATTAAATGGAAACTCTGGGCCGAGATTCCACTTGGGAAGATGAGTCTTTTATACATAAGCATCCAAAGTTACTCAGCGTTGCGACAACACTTGTCTCAAGTGATACTCAAGCGTTGCTGACAACACTTGTCTCAAGGTGAGGGGCATGTTAAGCCCTAAATAGTGGCTCATTATCCCTTAATTGGGGCATATTATATTAGTAATGTTATTTTATTTACGTCGGCTTTAGGCCATTAGTTGTAATTATACCTCCTAGTCTCCTATATATACCAAGGAGACATTTTCATTTTGAATCATTTTGGAATTGTACATTTATGTGGGCATAAGGAGGTTGCCCCCTCGAAGTGGCTTATTATCTGAATTTATCTTTTTTTCAAGGCATTGAGTACTTACTCTGAGGTTTTTCTATGCTATATTGATATTTGGTTCTTAACATCCTTACCATATTCCTTGTGTGCCTTCCAATTGGTGCAGAAAGTCGAAACGAACATGTCAAATGTTGATCTCAAATTCATCGGGACCAGTTCCGTGACTTGTCCATCTTTCTATTGGTAATTCTTTTCACATTCACCCAATTTCAACTGCAGTTCCTTTACATGTGCCAAATAGTCCTCTATTCTATCAAAATAATGAGGATCAAGAGAGATCAATTCCTTCTCTAATTGCATGATGTGGATTTCATCGACTTTGTCGAACACCAACTTTAGATTTTTCCTTACATGATGAGGGAAGTTGATTCCACTAATGTGAAATCGAATCTCTCACGAGATATAGGTTGCGATGACCCCTACAACCTCATCCTTTTTTCCATTAAGAATGAAATTTTCCTAACTGTATGTTGGATATGGAATCTTAGTCTTTGTATACTGCTACAATCCTTTACTCTTCAGTAGGGTTTCCATGTCTAGTGCCCATATTGTATAATTTGATCCATTTAGAATTGTGGGATCGATCTTTGAATCCATCTTCGATATCTAGACCGATCAAATCATTTTCCACAAGTTACAATATGCAAATCAATAACCTAGAGTCAATCACACAACATATTAGACTCAACAATATTTGTGGACAACAGGCGAGGTTTCAAACCATTGACTCTAATACCATGTTGGGGATTGAGTGTAACCTGATACAAAATAGAAAAACAAAACTATAGATAATCAAAGAGGAAATATTTTTTTATAGACAGAAGGTGGTGTCTAAAGACACAGTTACAACACTTAAGCACAACACATTGTGATTAGAACATCACAATGCGTATTATACATCTTGTACACAAAAACAATATTGACATGATGATACTAACCCATCGGGTCTTCTATTTATAGCTTCAATATCTAACCAACTTCCTTGAAATTGGGAGGATCATTTCCACATATAATCATCGGTGGTTGGAGTTAACTCCATCAAATACACACTGTCTAGTCAGCTCGATAAGGATGCTCGACCTGACTGTCGATGCGTCCAAATCACAGTCAATTGCTCGGTTGGTTGATACACCGATTGACCGTCTTCGACTGCTGACTGATTGTCTAACTGAAAATATTTTTGACGACTCAACCATCTGATGTAGAGATCTGGTCGATTGCCCAACCGATTATTTCTAGTTGTAGGTTGACTGCTCGATCGACTGATTCTGGGAGAAGTGTTATGAACCATCAACTTGATGTTCAAACATGTTTACTATAGGTGGTTTATGATGGGAGATGGTTTTAACCCATGGTATTCATACGAAGGAAGCCTATTTAAGTGACTTAATGTCTCCATCATAAAGAGCCTAAACTAGATAACTTAATTGAACTAACTAATTGATGTTGGTTGTGCTAGTTATGGGTTTCCAAGGTAATAGCTAGTGTTTGGTTTGTGCTTGTTGTTTAGTTTGTTTCTCTATATGTGTAGGATATTAAAATTATATCAACATGAGTTTATTAGCTTTAGTGGGATGACTTTGTTTCTAGGGTTTGGCTCATTTTGTGAAGAGTAAGGGAATCTTGTTTTTGTGATAATCCCTATCCTAAGTGGGAGCTTTGTTTTAGTGATTCTTATGTGTGAAATAAAATAGGGAGCACTTCAAGGATATATATAGAGAGAACTTTGCATTATGTGTGATTCTCGTGTGTGAAAGAAAATAGGGAGAAGTTTGAGTTATGGGTTTTTAAGATGAAATATCTTCTTATGTATGTAACACCCTGGTTTTAACCCTTATGAACTAGAATGTATTATGTAATTGTGACTTAGGCTGGTGAGCCGGTAAAGTTGAAAAGAGGCCAGAGTGCCTACGAAATGTAATACTTCATATACATTAATAAAGTACACTGCTGGATGCAAGACGGACAAGGAAAAAAGAGATAGGGGGCTATGATTCCACGAAAGAGGGGGCTTAAGGGGCTAAGTATTTTTTTTATTATATTTTTATTACCTATAATTGATTTTGTGAGGAAAAGTGGTTACATGAGCTTCTTGGGGAGGCCATGTGGTTCTTGGTTCTTGTAATTATATAAACATCCTTTGTGCATTGTTTTGGGG
>SNQJ01S0065508.1:64514-76813 GCA_010110895.2 Picea sitchensis
TCTTTTCATTTTTTTTGGTGGTGCCTCATTCTTGCTAATTCATGTGCTCTGAGTATGAGCATGGAAACAAATGGTTGGAAGAAGAGAGCCATTGCTAGATGGTTGTAATAAATTATTGATCATTCTGGGGGGGAATGGATGCTTGAGTGTATGAGATTGATGGAAGTTTGGAAAGAACTATCCACAACTAAGAATCCTTGGAGTTTCCAGTAGGGATATTTCCTGACCAGTAGCACTGGAGCCCTGGAGATAAATGGAACAACCTCAAGGACTGCATGGTAGAGAAAGGTGCTCATTTCTTTGGGTTATGCAGGCTGAAGGGGAAATAGAGCAAGAAATTCAGGTTTGTTGTGTTGTTGGGAAACCTGAGATCTAGTTAGCCAACTGTTGTGTGTTCTAGATTTGGCCTAGGACCCATCCTTGTGGATTCATAGCCCTGGCTTGGGGATGACTTGTTGTTGAGAGTAAAATAACAACAATATCTATGGTTGGGAGGATCGTCCTTGGTCTGTAGCGAGTTGGTGAATCTTTAATTGAAAAGATAAGTGCTCTCTATCATGTGTTTCCTGTATAATGTATATTCCACTATGTATTTAATTATCTTTGAGATATGTATTTATAATGTGCAGGTCTGCTAGTTATTTACTATGCATGGCATGCTATTTATCTCTCTTATGCTGTAGCATGGATCTTTATTAATGCATGTGGGTATTTCATGCTTGATTTCAGATTAACTTTTATTAAAATTCGAGATCAGTTCAGAAGTGAGTTTTTGGAGTAGCGTGGCCAGCCTATGGGTGGTTGGGTACGTTATAGAAGTAGCGTAGCCTGGCCTGTGGGTGGCTGGGTATGTTACAATGCATAAAGATTATTGGTTTGTTGTGTTAGGAAAACGACTCAAGGGTATGGGAAAGGAAAACTTAGAGAAGATGGTCAAGAAGGTGAAGAGTACAATTTGTCTCTACCTTTCATATTGTTGTTGAATGTCTTAGGTGAAGCTAATGTTGAGGAGCTATGGGATAAGTTAAGGACTTTGTATTAGTCAAAGTCCATGGTAAACAAACTATTCTTTCGAAAGAAGTTGTACCTTCTTTGGATGAATTAGGGCAACTCCATGATAGAGCATCTCAATCCATTTATCACCATGGTAAGTTAGTTAACCTCTATTGAAATTAAAATTTCCAAAGAAATTAAATGTATTACTTTGTTGTGGCTATTGGTGGTATTGATGCATCTACATTAAACTTTGAGGATGTAGTTGCATCCCTGTTATCAGAATAAATGAGGTAAAAATCCATGGAGGGTTATACCAAAGATGCCTTATTTGTAAGAGGTTGTCTCTGAGCTAGAAGCAAAAATACGCTATGGGCTAAACAATTGAAGTCTACAGGTAGATCTACATCACCATGAAAGTTTACAAGGAAATGTGGTAATGATGTGCATTTCAAGAAATATTGCAAATCTAAAAATGTTGACAAAGGTGAGGAAGTCGATCAATGTTTATTTTTTCAAACCACATAAGTCATAACTTATCCAACCATTTAGTGATTAAACCATATTTTTCAAAAAATTATATAATTTATCTTAGGGCAACAACCAATCGATTTTTTGTTATTACCTTTAAAATTTGGAAACAACACCATTCCATTAGTGTCACATGTGCATCATTGACAATAATTAACAAAAAAAGTCTCATAGTAGAAGATTTAGAGAAAAAACAAACTTTCATATCAATTTGAGGGAACTTACGACAATAAGAAATGATAATGGAAATTATCTTTAGAAATACATGGAAAAAGTTCTACACACTAACATACAACATGATATACCACCTACATGTTGAAAGAAGTGAAAAAAATAATAGAACTAAAGTATTAAAGACATTTTCTTTTCCTACATAAATTTACATGACTTTAATTGAAAATTCACGGTTTTCCCAAGAGTGGTTGCTATTAACTAATCATCCATATGTAGCGAATATTCCCAAAAATTTGGGATGAATAATAATTGATTTGGTGAAAATATTAAGAAAACCTATTATATGCTCATGGAAAATGTTTATATTAGGCGGAAAATATAAGCATGTGCATAGCTATAATCACAAATTAGGTTACAAGTTCTTCATTTTTAATGAAAATATGAAAAAAATTCTCTTAAATTTCTTCAAAAAATTAAAATTTAGATAAATTGGTGAAATTTCAGCTAAAAAAAGGCATTGCATCTGATGATGCCCCTTCCATAGAGACAACGACCTCCATAGAAGAAAGAGAGGATGTATATGTACTTAGAATCTTTAAGTACACATGCAAATCATGATGCACGGTTGATCAACCTCGGTGCTTCTTTTCATATGATTGCCCATAAGGAATGGTTTTGTGAATATGAAAAGTATGATGGAGGTGATGTCATCCTAGGAGATGACTCGACAACTAATATCATAGGACATGGAAGGGTTAGGCCAATGCTTAAGGATAGAAGGCTTAAAAACCCTCCATGGGGTTATACATATTCCAAGTTTGTCTAGAAATTTGATATAATTTTACAAGCAAAATGAGTGATGGACGTGTGCAGTTAATATTTGAAATATATAGTTGCAAGAAGGTTTGAGGAGCAATGGTGTTGGCAAGTTGATTTTGCATTGGAACATTCTACAAAATTAAGGCAAGCACTATCGGTGAATGTAATATTTCTATTGTTCTCGAGGTGAGCAATGAAATAGATAGGACCCTTGTGTTTCTTGAAGAGAATAAAATGCTTTGGCATCAAATATTAGGACTTATTGGAGAGAAGGGGTTTCGATCTTTTTACACTAAATATAAGGTTGAAGGAATTTCTAATTACTCCTTAGATTTTTATTTGTGTGAACATTGTGTATATTGTAAACAAAATCATGTAATGTTCCAAACTGGTGTTACAAGTAGATGGTTGTTGGTTGTGGAGCCTGATTATCTTCCTGATTTAGATGTTTTTTCAACCATGCTTGGACCCCATTCCCTAATGGGGGTGTGTGTTGGGGCTTGCACCCCCACAACTATCGCCAGGGGGGGATAATTTTTGTAGCCCCATTGGAGGGGGATCCAGGGGCAGCATCCCCGAAGCGAAATATTGGGAAAAATTGCCTTGTAAAATATTGTAATTTCATAGTCAATCTGGGCTGTTCATTATAAGGTCATAGATTTGACGGTAGAAGTTATTTTTATGGTTTTTTTCCCCAGAAGGCAACCCTCTCTTATGAGGGAATTGTATTTTGACTGTATATTATCGTGAATATTGTATTCTGAGAGAGGACATTGTTAGAGAGGGAAGAGGAAGTTACAACGGGTGTGCTGTAGGTTGTATCCCTTCATTTTGATGGATAATAAAAGGAATTACCTAGCAATTTCTCTGGTGGATGTATCCCACACTGGATGAACCACATATATTTGTGTATCTATTGTATTGTGTATATTCTGTGTTTTATTTCTGTATTTGTTTTATTTTATTGCTCCACGATCCTACTTTTCTAACAACTGGTATCATAGTGAAAAGTAACTCGCAGGAAAAGAGGATTCCTGGTTCGAGTGGGAGCAATGGCAGAAGATGGAAAGTTTAGGGTCGAGAAATTTAATTGCCAAAAATACTAGTTATGGAAGATGTAGATGGAAGATTATTTATATCATAAGGATATATTCCTACCATTGGGCAGAATAGTAAAGAAGATGACGACCATGAAGGACAAAGAATGGGAGGTTCTCGACAAAAAGACACTAGGAACGATATGGCTGAGCTTGGCAGCATCAATAAATTTCAATATTTCAAAAGAAAAGACAACAAATGAACTGATAGACGCATTGGATAAATTGTATGAAGAACTCTCAACGTCCAATAAGGTAATTCTAACAAAGCGATTATTTAATATGAAGATGCCAGAAGGTGGGTCTGTTGCAGACCATTTAAATGAATTTCATACAGTTACTAATTAGCTAAGTTCTGTAAAAGTGGACTTTGATGATGAGGTCAGGGCTCTTCTAATCCTGTGCTCATTGCTAGAAAGCTGGAATGGCTTGGTCATGGCTATAAGTAACTCTGTCTCTGGTTCAAACACTCTAAAATTTGATGATGATGTTGGTGTTATCCTTAGCGAGGAAATGTGAAGGAAAAACATAGGTGAGACATCAGGTAATGCGTTAAACATGGAGAGCAGGGGAAGACCAAAGGATAGAGGAAAGGGCTCAGGGAACCACAAGAATTCTAGGAAGGGTAGATCCAAATCTAGACTGAGAAAGTTAGAGTGCTAGAATTGTGGGAAGAAAGGACATATGAAGAAAGACTGCATAGCTCCAAAGAAACAAAGAGATGGACAACAAGAGAAAAATCAGGAAGCGAATGTAACATGTGATGTGTTACAAGATGCTTTGATTCTTTCTGTAGATAAAATTTATGATTCTTGGGTAGTAGATTCAGGGGCTTCATTTCATGCCACACCCCATAGAAAACATTTTCTAGATTATGTTCAAGGTGATTTTGGACAGGTTCATTTGGGTGATGATGCACCATGCAAAATTGTTGGAATGGGTAAGGTACAAATAAAGCAAAAGAATGGAAACCAATGGTTGTTGAAAGAGGTACGACATGCTCTAGATCTAAGGAAAAATATAATTTCAATAGGGAAGTTGGGAAGTGAAGGTTGTATATCCATATTTACAGATAAGGCATTGAAGGTCACTGAAGGATCACTGGTGATAGAAAAATGAGAGAAGGTAGGTACATTGTATTTATGTACTGGTAATACTGAATCTTCTATCTCTTTAGCTTCTACATGAGTGGATACAACACTTTGGCATCATAGGCTTTGACACATGAGTGAGAAGGGGATGAAAATACTTCACAAAAGAAATTTTTTGCCATATCTTAAACAAATTGATTTGGATTTCTGTGAGCACTATGTTTATGGAAAACAAAAGAGAGTCAGATTTCTCAGAGTCGAAAAAGAAAAGAAGAGTGAAAGTTAGAACTTGTGCATACAGATGTATGGGGACCAACTCAGGTATCATCTCTTGGTGGCTCTCGTTATTATGTTACTTTTATTTATGATGCAACTATAAAAACTTGGGTTTATTTCATTCGAAAAAAAACTGATGTTTTTGATGCTTTTAAGAAATGGAAAGCTTTGGTTGAGAATGAGACAGGAAAAAGGTTGAAGTGTCTCAGATCAGACAATGGAGGTGAATATTGTAGCAAGGAGTTTGATGATTATTTTTCATACCATGGGATTCGTAGAGAGAAGACAGTTCCAGGAACGCCACAAGAAAATGGTGTGTCAGAAAGGATGAACATGACAATAATGGAGAGTTCAAGGAGTATGCGATTGCGTGTTGGGTTTCCCTTACAGTTCTTGGAAAATGATGTAGATATTGTTGTTTACTTAATAAACAGAGGACCTTCAAGATCTTTGAATGATGGCATTCCAGAGGAGGCATGGACAAGTAAAAAGGTAAACTATTCTTTTTTGAAGACTTTCGGTTGTGAAGCATTTGTCCATATTGATAAAGAAAATAGAACAAATCTTGAGGCAAAAGCCAAGAAGTGTACCTTTATTGGATACAATGTTAATGATTTTGGTTATCGCTTATGGGATTTTGAAAATCAAAAAATAATTAGAAGTAGAGATGTCATATTGAACGAGAAGGTCATATACAAAGATCAGTTGTAGGGAAAGAAACATGAAAAAGAAAAACCAAAATACACAGTGCTTGATCAGATCACTGAAAAATAAATTCCAAAGGTACTAGAAAATAAAAATGTACAACAATAGGAGAAACATGTACCTCAAAATCCTGCAAGTGTTGTTAGAAGATCTACCAGGTTAAGTAGACCCCCCTGAATGATACTCTCCTTCATTATATTATTAATTGTTGATTGATTCTGGTGAACCAGAAAGTCATGAAGAGGAAATGCAGGTAGAAACTAAAAAGAAGTGGGAGCAAGGCATGAAAGAGGAAATTGATTCATTGGTAAATAAACAGACTTGGGACTTGGTTCAGTTTCCTGTAGGAAAAAGAGCATTTCAGAATAAATGGGTTTACAAGTTGAAGGAAGAATATGGAGGAAGAAAGCGGTACAAGGCTAGAGTTGTTGTAAAGGGGTTTGCATAAAAGAAAGGTATAGATTTTGATGAAACATTTTTTCCTTTTGTTAAGATGACTTCCATTAGGACTATTTTAAGTCTTGTGGTAGTAGAAGATTTGCATCTTGAATAGTTAGATGTAAAAACAACTTTTCTCCATGGGGATTTGGAAGAAGAGATTTATATGCAGTAGCCATAGGGGTATGAGGTCAAAGGGAAGGAAAATTTGGTATGCAGGTTGAAGAAGAGTTTGTATGGCCTAAAGAAAGCTCTAAGGCAGTGGTATTTGAAGTTTGGCAGGTTTATGACAGAACAAGGTTATAGTAGATGTCATTGTGATCATTGTGTGTATTTTAAAATGCTAGAAAATGGAAGCTATATTATCTTGCTATTGTATGTAGATGACATGCTTGTTGCAGGGTCTAATATGCACGATATAAATGGTCTCAAGAAGAAATTATCTAATTCATTTGCGATGAAGGATTTGGGTGCTGCAAAGAAAATCCTTGGTATGAGAATAACAAGAGATAGGAAAAATTACAAATTGACATTGTCTCAAGGTGAGTACATAGAGAAGGTGTTGGAGAGGTTTAGAATGTAGAATGCAAAACCAGTTAGTACACATTTGGCCAACCATTTCAAATTAACTAAGGAAATGTGTCCCAAGCCACATGATGAGATAAAATACATGTCCAGGGTCCCTTATTCATCAACAATTGGCAGCTTGATGTATGTGATGGTTTGCACAAGACCAGATATTGCACATGCAGTGGGAGTTGTGAGCATGTATATGAAGGATCCAGGTAAAGAACATTGGGAGGTAGTAAAGTGGATTCTCATCTATTTGAGAGGTACTCATGCATTATGTTTTGGAGGTTCAAACACTGTTCTACATGGATATGTTGATTCAAATATGGCAGGTGATAAAGATAGTAGGAGGAGCACCATAGGGTATGTTTTTACTGTAGGTGGAACCGCAGTAAGTTGGATTTTGAAACTGCAAAAGGTTGTTGCACTTTCAACAATAGAAGCAGGGTATGTTGTTGCTACAGAGGCTAGTAAAGAAATAATTTGGTTACAGAGGTTTATGGAGGAATTGAGAAAGAAGCATGAGCGTAGCAGGTTGTACTGTGATAGTGAGAGTGCCATTCATCTTGCAAAGAACTCAACCTTCCATTCAAAGACTAAGAATATACATCTCAGGTACCATTTCATATGATCCGTCTTGGAAGATGGACATTTGAAGTTGGAAAAGATACATACTAGCAAGAATCCTGCAAACATGTTAACAAAGGGAGTAACCAAGGAGAAACTGAGTTCCTGCTCAGTTTCAGTTGTCCTTCAAGCATGAAGTTGAATATGAGAAATTTTCCAGGTATAAGGTGGAGTATAGTACAACAGATATAACAACAGTGGAGTTGTTGTGATCAGTCTCCAAGTGGGAGATTGTTGGTTGTGGATCATGATTATCTTCCTAGTGACTACCTGGCAAGGGGAGATTGTTGGTCAGGGATCATGATTATCTTCCCAATTCAGAGGTTTGTTTCAAACTTTCTTGGACCCCATTCCATAACAAGGGGGTGTGGCTTCCCACAACCGCCAGCCTGGGGCTTTAGAGGGTGGGGAAAATTTTGTAGCCTCCCCTAGAGGGGATTCGGGGGCAACGCCCCCAAGTGAAATATTGGGGAAAATTGCCTTGTAAAATATTGTAATTTTGTAGTCAATCTGTACTGTTCATTATAAGGTCACAAATCTTAAGAGGGAATTGTATTGTGGCTGTGTATTATCATAAATATTGTATTCTGAGAGAGGAGACTATGAGAGAAGGAAGAGGAAGTTACAATGGGTATGCTGTAGGTTGTATCCCTTCATTTTGCTAGATAATAAAAAGGAAGGACTTGACAATTTCTCTGGTGGATGCAACCCACACTGGGTGAACCACATATATATGTGTCTCTATTGTATTATGTATATTCTGTGTTTTATTTCTATATTTGTTTTATTTTATTGCTCCGCGATCTTGTTTTTCTAACAATGGTATTTTGTAGCTGATACATAGTGACATGTTTGGACTTGAGCCTATTTAGTCACTAGGAAATTTTCTATACTATGTTTCCTTTATAAATGATTTATCTTGGAAAACATAGATATATTTCATTCGGAAAAAATATGAGGTTTTACATAAGTTCAAAGAGTTTAAGGCTTTGTAGAAAACCAAATAGAGGAGAAGATAAAGGTATTGAGGGCAAAAAGTGACAAAGAGTTTAGTTTTGTAAGAAGTGCATAGCAACAAGGCAAAATCCAATTCCATACACACCTCAACAAAATGGGGTTGAAAATAGAATAAATATAATGTCAATGGAAAAAGTGAGAAGTATTATCAATGGTGCAAGCTTAGAGTAGGGATTATAGATAGATGCAATAAAGACCACATATTACATGATTTATTGATCTCCTACATCAACCCTTGCTGATAAAACTTTGCATGAGTCAGGGAATCATAAGAAACCCACACTTGAACATCTTAAAGTTTTTGGTTGCGATGCATATGTACATGTTCCAAAGGAAAAAAGGAGTATGTTGGACAATAAAGCAAATAAGTGGATCTTTCTTGGGTACAATGATGGTGTAAAAGGCTACAATCTTTGGAACCCAAAAATGAAGAATGCTATTTGTTGGCTTGGCAAAAAATTTAGAGAGGTTAAAAATCCTCTTTAGTCAAAATAACAACCAAGAGAGGAAGAAACATGGAGGATGTAGTTTGAATTGAAAGATGAGGATTTTGAATCAACAAAAGATGATGAACCAAATGGGAAAGAACCTTAGAACCCAACCTTGAGGAGATTGGTTTAAGAAAGAAGGAAAATGAAAAGGTATAGTCCACCTGATTTTCATTCTTCTTTTGTGTTATCTACTATTAATGATTATCTTGAAATTGTTAGGGAGGAAATGGATATAAAGGAAAGTAAAGTGTGGATGAAGGCCATGGTTGAAGAAATGGAGGTCTTAGACAAAAATGTAACATGGTATTTGTTCAAGTTGCTTGTTGGAAGAAAACATATGGTAGCAATTGGGTGTTCAAGAAGATGTTCAATGTAGAAGGTAAATTAGAGAAGTAAAAATCTCTCATGGTAGCAAAAGGACATTCCCAAGTGGAGGGCATTAACTTTGGTGAAATTTTTCCTCCTGTTGCTAAGTTAACTTCCATTAGATTTCTTTTGTCTATTGTTGTTGCTTTTGATCCTGAAGTAGAACAAATGAATGTGAAGATAAAATTTAAGTGGGTATTTGGAAGAATAAATATGCATGTCACAACTATAAGTTTTTATAGTGAAAGGAAATGATGACTTGGTTTGTAGGGTGGAGAAGTCCTTCTATGGTTTGAAACAATTACCAACTTGGACATGTTATCAAAGGTTTGATGCTTATGTATTTGGACTTGGATTTTAATGAGGTAAAGTTGATCACCATGTGGATACCAAATAAGTTGGTGAGTTCTTTGCTATCACCGTGTTGCATGTAGATGACACATTGTTAATTAGAAGCAACATGGAAATCATCAATGAGGTTAAGTCTCAATCATCATCTCAATTTGAAATGAAGGATCTTGGTGTTGTAGATTTTAATATGCAACATCCAAATTAAGAGGGATTATTTAAATAGCAAACTATGCATGAATACAAATAAATATGTTAAGGTGATATTATAGGTGTTTAGAATATAAGAATATAAACCTATTAATACTCCTATTCATGTTGGATTAAAGTTACATTGAGAATAATGTCCCAATACATATGAAGATGTTATGTCTCCAGTTCCTTATGCAAGTGTCGTTAGAAGCTCAATGTATGCCATAGTCTATACTAGACTAGACATTTCCCATGCAATGGGAGCTCTGAGTGGATATATGTCAAACCTAGAGAAGAAACATTGGACTACTATAAAGAGGATCATTAGATATTTTCATGGCACTTCAAAATATATGATATACTACCAACGAAGACTTGTACCGAATAGAGTAGTAGATGTACAAGTTTTTGTTGATGTAGACTGGGCTAGAGATCTTGATCAATGAAGATCTACAAGTGGTTATGTGCTTACCCTATTCGTGGAGTAGGGAATTAGATGAGAAAGAGACAAATTATGGTTGCACTCTCAACTATAGATGTTGAGTACATGGAAACCACTCATGCAAGTAAGGAAGCTATATGGTTGCAAAGGTTGTGTTCAAATGTTGGGTTTGTAGAGGTGTGATAGTCAAAGTGTGACCTGTCTAGAAAAAAACCCTACTTATAATGCCATGATGAAGTATATTGATGTGCTATCTCATTTTCTGAGACATGATTGAAGTAAAAAAGGTTTATATCTTGAAGAATGTTTTAGACTCATTGACAAAGTTTGTTAGTATTGAGAAGTTTTCTTGGTGCAAGGAATCAACAAACATATTTGCACCAAGCATTTGATTATATATGCCCAAGTCCCTTATGCAAAATAATAAACAAGTGGGAGAATGTTGGGTGTTGTATTCTTTGAATGCATAAAGGTTGTGCACCCTAATACACTTGTTGTTGGGGGCATGCAGAGGTTTGGGGACATGAGGCTCTAAGAAATTCTTTTGGTCCTAAATAGATTTTGGGTGGTTTTAGGCCCATTGTAATTTGATATTGCTAAGTGATTTAAGGTTGTATGAATCTACATAATACCTATACATTATATTATGAACCACTTTGTTAATAAATGATAAAGAAGTGCAACTCTGAGTTTGTTGATTTTCTAGTTAAATGTTTCTACGATAAATCTCTTGTATATTTATATGTGTGCCATTGTTTACTTTATGTATTTTCTTAAGAATATGCTAGCATTACTTCCTTTGTAAAGGTTTATTGGTCAATATTTTCTTCCTTCTGTTTCATGGGATGACAATTTTAATGTGAATGTTAATTATGCCTTTGATCCTTTTATGTCAATTCTTAAGCTAGTGCTTTGAGAAATGTCACAAAATGACCTTGTTGATGAGCATGAAAAGTTCATACTAAAAATGTTTCCAAAGGTAATGAAATTGATCTTGTATCTGGGGATATTCTAAATTATTAGTATATTTATATTTGAGCATCAAGTGGTTTGCAATTGAGTAGCATTACAACACACACTATTGGGGTATTTCAAGCGATGCATTCCTTTGAAGGACATGTTTGGGGTGTGGATGAAAGAGGCTTGGGACCCTCATAGGTAGCATTTTTGGATTACTTGTGACTTGATTGAAGGTGTTTTCTTGTTTTGTTTTCTTAGGAAGACTAATTACAATAAGATTGTGTCTTGTAGTCCATGGGTCTATAGAAACACCATTGCCAAATTTTTCTTAGTGGCTTGAGGACCATTTCATTAAGGAAAGTGCTCAAATTCATTTCTTGTGTGGGTAGAAATCTTAGACCTCTCCATACAGTCTTAGAATTTTCTTGAGTGGATTTATAAACTTGTTGGTAAATGCATTTTCCATGAGCCCAAGTGCCTCTTTAACCTTTTCCCTTAGAAGAGGTTTTGCATGAAATTCAACCCAGACAAAGATCTCAAAGAATATGTGTATATCTAGGTGGGAAGCATAATCTTCAAATATGTGATTTGGTATGTCAAGTTATCAAATATTTGCTTCATATGCTAACATCTCAACGAAACTCCTTGCTATTATCCCCTCATCATAAAGGCCAACCTGTCTCAACCAACATGTTATCGACTTAACAAGAATTGCAACCTTAAAATGAGAATTGTAGCCCTAAAATCCCATATTTTTGGGTCCACAACACTAAAATTAACCTCCAAATTGAAAAATGGTGTTTCCATAATCACCCTTTTCTAGAGGGGATTAAAATTGCTACCCATTGGCCTTAAAACTCTATAATCTTGAGAACAAAAACCTTAAAATCAACCCCTGAATAAAAAAGTGGTGCTACAAATAATGAACCATTTTTTCGAGTTTAAAATTACAACTTGTTTAAAACTGTGTCCGTAGCAACTAGTACTATTGCAACCAAAATCCAAATTCAACCCCTGAATTGAAAAGTGGTGCTATGAGTAACACCCCTTTTTTTTGGGATTAAATGACAATTTATTTGAAACCATAGCCTTAAAAACTATTACCATTGCAACAAAAACCTTGAAATCAATCCTTGAATTAAAAAGTGGCACTAACAATAAC
>SNQJ01S0065508.1:80584-94857 GCA_010110895.2 Picea sitchensis
TTAGCTTCTACAGGAGTGGATACAACACTTTGGCATCATAGGATTTGACACATGAGTGAGAAGGGGATGCAAATACTTCACAAAAGGAATTTGTTGCCAGATCTTAAACAAATTGATTTGGATTTCTGTGAGCATTATGTTTATGGAAATCAAAAGAGAGTCAGATTTCTCAGAGTCGGAAAAGAAAAGAAGAGTGAAAGTTAGAGCTTGTGCATACAGATGTATGGGGACCAACTCAGGTATCATCTCTTGGTGGCTCTCATTATTATGTTACTTTTATTTATGATGCAACTAGACAAACTTGGGTTTATTGCATTCGAAAAAAAACTGATGTTTTTGATACTTTTAAGAAATGGAAAGCTTTGGTTGAGAATGAGACAGGAAAAAGGTTGAAGTGTCTCAGATCAGACAATGGAGGTGAATATTGTAGCAAGGAGTTTGATGACTATTGTTCATACCATGGGATTCGTAGAGAGAAGACAGTTCCAGGAACACCACAAGAAAATGGTGTGTCAGAAAGGATGAACATGACAATAATGGAGAGTGCAAGGAGTATGAGATTGCGTGTTGGGTTTCCCTTACAATTCTTGGAAAATGATGTAGATATTGTTGTTTACTTAATAAACAGAGGACCTTCAAGCTCTTTGAATGATGGCATTCCAAAGGAGGCATGGATGAGTAAAAAGGTAAACTATTCTTGTTTGAAGACTTTTGGTTGTGAAGCATTTGTCCATATTGATAAAGAAAATAGAACAGATCTTGAGGCAAAATCCAATAAGTGTACCTTTATTGGATACACTGTTAATGATTTTGGTTATTGCTTATGGGATTTTGAAAATCAAAAAATAATTAGAAGTAGAGATGTCATATTGAACGAGAAGGTCATGTACAAAGATCAGTTGCAGGGAAAGAAACACGAAAAAGAAAAACCAAAATACACAGTGCTTGATGAGATCACTGAAAAATAAATTCCAAAGGTATCAGAAAATAAAAATGTACAACAACAGGAGCAACACGTACCTCAAAATCCTGCAAGTGTTTTTAGAAGATCTACTAGGTTAAGTAGACCCCCTGAATGATACTCTCCTTCATTATATTATTAATTGTTGACTGATTCTGGTGAACCATAAAGTCATGAAGAGGCAATACAGGTAGAAACTAAAAAGAAGTGGGAGCAAGGCATGAAAGAGGAAATGGATTCATTGGTAAATAAACAGACTTGAGACTTGGTTCAGTTTCTTGTAGGAAAAAGAGAATTTCAGAATAAATGGGTTTACAAGTTGAAGGAAGAATATGGAGGAAGAAAGCGGTACAAGGCTAGACTTGTTGTAAAGGGGTTTGCACAAAAGAAAGGTATAGATTTTGATGAAATATTTTCTCCTGTTTTTAAGATGACTTCCATTAGGACTATTTTAAGTCTTGTGGTAGTAGAAGATTTGCATCTTGAATAGTTAGATGTAAAAACAATTTTTCTCCATGGGGATTTGGAAGAAGAGATTTATATGCAGCAGCCACAGGGGTATGAGGTCAAAGGGAAGGAAAATTTGGTATGCAGGTTGAAGAAGAGCTTGTATGGCCTAAAGAAAGCTCCAAGGCAATGGTATTTGAAGTTTGGCAGGTTTATGATAGAACAAGGTTATAGTAGATGTCATTGTGATCACTGTGTTTATTTAAAATGCTAGAAAATGGAAGCTATATTATCTTGCTATTGTATGTAGATGACATGCTTGTTGCGGGGTCTAATATGCAAGATATAAATGGTCTCAAGAAGAAATTATCTAATTCATTTGCGATGAAAGATTTGGGTGCTACAAAGAAAATTCTTGGTATGAGAATAACAAGAGATAGGAAAAATCACAAATTGACATTGTCTCTAGGTGAGTTCATAGAGAAGGTGTTGGAGAGGTTTAGAATGTAGAATGCAAAACTAGTTAGTACACATTTGGCCAACCATTTCAAATTAACTATGGAAATGTGTCCCAAAACACATGATGAGATAAACTACATGTCCAGGGTCCCTTATTCATCAACAATTGGCAGCTTGATGTATGTGATGGTTTGCATAAGACCAGATATTGCACATGCAGTGGGAGTTGTGAGCAGGTATATGAATGATCCAGGTAAAGAACATTGGGAGGTAGTAAAGTGGATTCTCATCTATTTGAGAGGTACTCATGCATTATGTTTTAGAGGTTCAGACACTGTTCTACATGGATATGTTGATTCATATATGGCAGGTGATAAAGATAGTAGGAGGAGCACCATAGGGTATGTTTTTACTGTAGGTGGAACCGTAGTAAGTTGGATTTTGAAACTGCAAAAGGTTGTTTCACTTTCAACAATAGAAGCAGGGTATGTTGCTGCTACAGAGGCTAGTAAAGAAATGATTTGGTTACAGAGGTTTATGGAGGAATTGGGAAAGAAGCATGAGCGTAGCAGGTTGTACGATGATAGTGAGAGTGCCATTCATCTTGCAAAGAACTCAACCTTCCATTCAAAGACTAAGAATATACATTTCAGGTACCATTTCATATGATCTGTCTTGGAAGATGGACATTTGAAGTTGGAAAAGATACATACTAGCAAGAATCTTGCAAAAATGTTAACAAAAGGAGTAACCAAGGAGGAACTGAGTTCCTGCTCAGTTTCAATTGTCCTTCAAGCATGAAGTTGAATATGAGAAATTTTCTAGGTCTAAGGTGGAGTATAGTACAACAGGTACAACAACAATGGAGTTGTTGTGATCAGTCTCCAAGTGGGAGATTGTTGGTTGTGGATCATGACTATCTTCTTGATTCAGAGGTTTGTTTCAGTCGTACTTGGACCCCATTCTCTAACAGGGGGTGTGGGGGGGCTTACCCCCCCACAACTGTTGCTAGGGGGATTTAGGGGGGTGGGGAAAATTTTTGTAGCCTCCCCCCCTAGAGGGGGATTCGGGGGCAACGCCCCTGAAGTGAAATATTGGGAAAAATTGCCTTGTAAAATATTGTAATTTCGTCGTCAATCTATACCGTTCATTATAAGGTTGCAAATCTTAAGAGGGAATTGTATTGTGGCTGTGTATTATCGCAAATATTGTATTCTGAGAGAGGAGACTATGAGAGAAAGAAGAGGAAGTTACAATGGGTATGCTGTAGGTTGTATCCCTTCATTTTGCTAGATAATAAAAAGGAAGGACTTGGCAATTTCTCTGGTGTATGCAACCCACATTGGGTGAACCACATATATTTGTGTCTCTATTGTATTATGTATATTCTATGTTTTATTTCTATATTTGTTTTATTTTATTGTTCCGCAATCCTGTTTTTCTAACAATGGTATTTTGTAGCTGATACATAGTGACATGTTTGGACTTGAGCCTATTTGGTCACTAGGAAATTCTTTATACTATGTTTCCTTTATAAATGATTTCTCTTGGAAAACATAGATATATTTCATTCGGCAAAAATATGAGGTTTTCCATAAGTTCAAAGAGTTTAAGGCTTTGTAGAAAACCAAATAGAGGAGAAGATAAAGGTATTGAGGGTAGAAAGTGACACAGAGTTTAGTTTTGTAAGAAGTGCATAACAACAAGGCAAAATCCAATTCCCTACACACCTCAACAAAATGGGGTTGCAAATAGAATAAATATAATGTCAATGGAAAAAGTGAGAAATATTATCAATGGTGCAAGCTTAGAGTAGGGATTCTAGATACATGCAATAGAGACTGCATCTTACGTGATTGATTGATCTCCTACATCAACCCTTGCTGATAAAACTTTGCATGAGTCAGGGAATCATAAGAAACCCACACTTGAACATCTTAAATTTTTTGGTTTTGATGCATATGTACATGTTCCAAAGGAAAAAAAGGAGTATGTTGGACAATAAAGCAAATAAGTGGATCTTTCTTGGGTACAATGATGGTGTAAAAGGCTACAATCTTTGGAACCCAAAAATGAAGAATGCTATTTGTTGGTTTGGCAAAAAATTTAGAGAGGTTAAAAATCCTCTTTAGTCGAAATAACAACCAAGAGAGGAATAAACATGGAGGATGTAGTTTGAATTGAAAGGTGAGGATTTTGACTCAACAAAAGATGATGAACCAAATGGGAAAGAACCTTAGACCCCAACCTTGAGGAGATTGGTTTAAGAAAGAAGGAAAATGAAAAGGTATAGTCCACCTGATTTTCATTCTTCTTTTGTGTTATCTACTATTAATTATTATCTTGAAATTGTTAGGGAGGCAATGGATATAAAGGAAAGTAAAGTGTGGACGAAGGCCATGGTTGAAGAAATGGAGGCCTTAGACAAAAATGTAACATGGGATTTGTTCAAGTTGCTTGTTGGAAGAAAACATATGGTAGCAAATGGGTGTTCAAGAAGATGTTCAAAGTAGAAGGTAAATTGGAGAAGTAAAAATCTCTCATGGTAGCAATGGGACATTCCCAAGTGGAGGGCATTAACTTTGGTGAAATTTTTCCTCCTGTTGCTAAGTTAACTTCCATTAGATTTCTTTTGTCTATTGTTGTTGCTTTTGATCCTGAAGTAGAACAAATGAATGTGAAGATTAAATTTACGTGGGGATTTGGAAGAAGAAATATGCATGTCACAACTATAAGTTTTTATAGTGAAAGGAAATGAGGACTTGGTTTGTAGGGTGGAGAAGTCCTTCCGTGGCTTGAAACAATTACCAACTTAGACATGTTATCAAAGGTTTGATGCTTATGTATTTGTACTTGGATTTTAATGAAGTAAAGTTGATCACCATGTGGACACCAAACAAGTTGGTGATTACTTTTCTATCATCGTGTTGCATGTAGATGACACATTGTTAATTAGAAACAACATGGAAATCATCAATGAGGTTAAGTCTCAATCATCATCTCAATTTGAAATGAAGGATCTTGGTGTTGTAGATTTTAATATGCAACATCGAAATTAAGAGGGATTATTTAAATAGCAAACTATGCATGAATACAAACAAATATGTTAAGGTGATATTATAGGTGTTTAGAATATAAGAATATAAACCTATTAATACTCCTATTCATGTTGGATAAAAGTTACATTGAGAATAATGTCCCAAGACATATGAAGATGTTGAGGAAATGTCTCCAGTTCCTTATGCAAGTGTTGTTAGAAGCTTAACGTATGCCACAATCTATACTAGACTAGACATTTCCCATGCAATGGGAGCTCTGAGTGGATATATGTTGAACCTAGAAAAGAAACATTGGACTAATATAAAGATGATCATTAGATATTTTCATGGCACTTCAAAATATATGATCTACTACCAACGAAGACCTGTACCAAATAGAGTAGTAGATGTACAAGTTTTTGTTGATGTAGACTTTGCTAGAGATCTTGATCAATGAAGATCTACACGTGGTTATGTGCTTACCCTATTCGGTGGAGTAGTGAATTAGATGAGCAAGAGACACATTATGGTTGCACTCTCAACTATAGATGTTGAGTACATGGAAACCACTCATGCAAGTAAGGAAGCTATATGGTTGCAAAGGTTGTGTTCAAATGTTGGGTTTGTAGAGGTGTGATAGTCAAAGTGTGACTTGTCTAGAAAAGAACCCTACTTATAATGCCATGATGAAGTATATTGATGTTCTATCTCATTTTCTGAGACATGATTGAAGTAAAAAAGGTTTATATCTTGAAGAATGTTTTAGACTCATTGACAAAGTTTTTTAGTATTGAGAAGTTTTCTTGGTGCAAGGAATCAACGGACATAGTTGCACCAAGCATTTGATTATATATGCCCAAGTCCCTTATGCAAAATAATAAACAAATGGGAGAATGTTGGGTGTTGTATTCTTTGAATGCATAAAGGTTATGCACCCTAATACACTTGTTGTTGGGGGCATGCAGAGGTTTGGGGATATGGGGCTCTAAGAAATTCTTTTGGTCCTAAATAGATTTTGGGTGGTTTTAGGCCCATTGTAATTTGATGTTGCTAAGTGATTTAAGGTTGTATGAAGATACATAGTACCTATACATTATATTATGAACCACTTTGTTAATAAATGATAAAGAAGTGCAACTCTGAGTTTGTTGGTTTTCTAGTTAAATGTTTCTACAATAAATCTCTTGTATATTTGTATGCATGCCATTGTTTACTTTATGGCTTTTCTTAAGAATATGCTAGCATTACTTCCTTTGTAAAGGTTTATTGGTCAATATTTTCTCTTTTCTTTTTCATGGGATGATAGTTTTAATGTGAATGTTAATTATGCCTTTGATCCTTTTATGTCAATTCTTAAGCTAGTGCTTTGAGAAATGTCACAAAATGACCTTGTTGATGAGCATTAAAATTTCATACTGAAAATGTTTCCAAAGGTAATGAAATTGATCTTGTATTTGGGGAAATTCTAAATTATTAGTATATTTATATTTGAGCATCAAGTGGTTTGCAATTGAGTAGCATTACAACACACACTATTGGGGCATTTCAAGCGATGCATTCCTTTGAAGGACATGCTTGGGGTGTGGATGAAAGAGGCTTGGGACCCTCATAGGTAGCATTTTTGGATTACTTGTGACTTGATTGAAGGTGTTTTCTTGTTTTGTTTTCTTAGCAAGACTAATTACAATAAGATTGTGTCTTGTAGTCCATGGGTTTATAGAAACACCATTGCCAAATTTTTCTTAGTGGCTTGAGGACCATTTCATTGAGGAAAGTGCTCAAATTCATTTCTTGTGTGGGTTGAAATCTTAGACCTCTCCATACAGTCTTAGAATTTTCTTGAGTGGATTTATAAACTCGTTGGTAAATGCATTTTCCATGAGCCCAAGTGCCTCTTTAACCTTTGCCCTTAGAAGAGGTTTTGCATGAAATTCAACCGAGACAAAGATCTCAAAGAATATGTGTATATCTAGGTGGGAAACATAATATTCAAATATGTGATTTGGTATGTCAAGTTATCAAATATTTGCTTCATATGCTAACGTCTCAACGAAACTCCTTGCTATTATCCCCTCATCATAAAGGCCAACCTATCTCAACCAACAGGTTATCGACTTAACAAGAATTGTAACCTTAAAATGAGAATTGTAGCCCTAAAATCCCATATTTTTGGGTCCACAACACTAGAATTAACCTCCAAATTGATTATGGTGTTCCCATAATCACCCTTTTCTAGAGGGGATTAAAATTGCTACCCATTAGCCTTAAAACTCTATAATCTTGAGAACAAAAACCTTAAAATCAACCCCAGAATAAAAAAAGTGATGCTATAAATAATGAACCTTTTTTTCGAGTTTAAAATTACAACTTGTTTAAAACTGTGTCCGTAGCAACTAGTACCATTGCAACCAAAATCCAAATTCAACCCCTGAATTGAAAAGTGGTGCTACGAGTAACACCCCTTTTTTTTGGGATTAAATGACAATTTATTTGAAACCATAGCCTTAACAACTATTACCATTGCAACAAAAACCTTAAAATCAATCCTTGAATAAAAAAGTGGCACCTTGAATAAAAAGTGGCACACAACACCTTTTAAGGGGGGGGGGGGGGTTAAAATTACAACTTTTTTTTTTAAATTGTGGACTTAACCACTGATATTGTTACAACCAAAATTTTAAAATCGACCCTGAATCGAAAGAGGTGCTACTAGTGGACCTCCTTTTTTTAAGTAAAAATTTGCAATTTTTTTAAATCAAGGCCAAAAAATCGATACTACTAAAAAAAAATGAAAAAAATCCCAAAAGTAAGGAAAAAAACATGATTTTTCAAAACAAAATTAAAAATATAAATATTTGAAAAAAAATACACAACCTTACACTTCCCTCGCCCTCCTTAAAAAAATATAAAAAAAGAAAAAAATCAAAAAATAATTTATTAAAATTAAACTAAAACAAAAAACACAAGTTAAAAAATAAAAACCAACATGGGGCAAGTGGTGATAACCAAAGGAGCACACATGCATAGTATTCAATAAAAACATAACATAGTACGATAGAAGATAACAATAAGACCATAGATCCATAAACTTCCACTAATCTTACTGGCACAACCATCTGATAGGGAGAATACTTAGAGTAGAGGCTATGATCTATGTACGATAGAAGATAACAATATGACCATTGATCCATAAAGTTCCACTAAGCTTATTGGTACAACCATTTGATCTATGTGGCTCCAAAGTTATAACAACTTATAGCAACCATCACATGCTAATTCTCTATAAATAAAACTAAACCATAACCAATGTTCGTTTAGCTACCAGTTGCTAAGTTGGTTGGTCTAATCAATGTGCAACCCTTACATTGTTCAAATATTTAATGTTTGCATGCACTTATCAATTCTCATTTTTATACCGAACATTCAAAATGGTTTGAGTCTTTTATTCAAAATGTTACAAATACTCATCATAATATTTGGAAAGTCTTTGAATTAATAAAATTTTTCATATAAACAAATTAGGCTAAATAAAAACTCTTCCCGGGGACACTTCTTGACGAAAAGGTTTGAGATAGTAATTGTAATCATATAGGTGATCTTCATGCCAATTCTTTTCAGTATGATCTCGTATTTAGTTTGCTCCAACTAATGATCCTATTGCAAATTATTAACCTTGATTTTTCCTTTAAGGCTAAGTTTCATCTAGCGCAACCTCTTGAAATCGATTTTCTTTTCTTGCCTATTATCACATGTTAAATGTCTTCCGTGGTGGGGGATTTGACCTTTATGATACTTGACTCTTCTATATAATTATTGTGTTGTATTAGTCATTATTTCTTGAACATTTGTATATAAATTATGACTACTTTAAGTTTGTTGGTTGTATGCAAGATGTATTCATCTCCCTGCTAAGTCCTCAACCTGCCCCAAGTTGGTAGACTTGGGGACTCGCTTTCTTTTTAAATTTGACGTTAATCCTCATCCTTCACAATTCCTATTTTTTCTTTTCAGTTTTATTTCAATGATCTCCTCGAGTACTCTTACTAATGAATGAGCATAGTCATTGGTCTCTTCCGCCTTGTAATCTCATGTAAGCTTATGATTTTAAGTTATGCTTTGCATTTGACTGTTTGCATAGAACAAAACCTCGCTTGCTCATCAATGATTTTTTTGTGAAGTTTAATTCAAGAATGCTTTCATATCTATCACATTTTTCATTAGTGTAGCTATTCTTATGAAGGCTTGATGACCCATGCACATTTACAATCAATAAATTAACTGTATCTTTTTGAGATTTGATGAGCTTTCATTTCATGTACATATGCATGTTGTTTTATTGTCACATGTGGTGTTAAATACCAACTCCAAACATAGCCTTATACCTAGTGGCAAGAGATTGTGCATGAAGTCAAATATTGAAATAATGAGCCAGAGTGGGCATGGAAACATTTATACATGAAAATGATGTGAAGAGGTGATGAGCATGGATCTAAATTGTATATTCTCAATGAATTTGGAGTGCATATAACAATGCAATGACATAAATAGTAAAATCTCATAGTTCTATCGCAAAATTGTTGTTTTGGCATAAGAAACACAATATCACTTGCGGTGAGAATGACATGTTAAGTGACAACTGTTATCACTCTGTAAATTCTCAGAGGTTGTCAGAGTAGAAGAAATTTACAAGAGGTAACTTTATCCAACCACTTCGAAACTGGAATCTAGCCCTACCAGCTTCAGAGAGGGATCTCTTTGTATGATTTAGCTATGTTTTAACTTTAAGATATTAGGCTAGTTAAACAAAATAAGATTGAAAAGGTTTGCTGTTGTTTTTGTTAAGTTGGCTGAAAAGGGTTTACGCCTTTGTTGGGCTATGGGGTCTGTATTATAAAGATAGAAATCTAAACAGAAACAAAAAGATTATTTTCACAGGGAAAGATAATGCTTTCATTGGATTCTTTAGTAGTAAAATGATGAATAGCAGAAAAAATGAGAATATCAATTAAAGTAAAGAAGCATTTAAGAATTTCTTCACTGTAATATCAGAAAGATAAACATTAAGATCTTTCAAAGTCGGAAACAGGGTATACAAAGATAAATCCTGCAACATGCGCTACTTTAAAAGATTAGATTAGAAAACAATATGACAACTGAGAGAGAAAAACATTTAACATAGAAAAGAAAACATCACCAATGAATAACACGTGAGAATCTTGTGGAACGTCTCTTTATATTACTGGAAGATCTCTTGATAAAAATTATAGTCCTTCTAGCTTATAGGGCGTAAAGATCAACCCTTGGTACTTCAAAGTTTGAAGTATTTATAATAAAAAATTACATATGATCCTGTCATTAAAGATCAAGACGTGGCAGTTCTAAATTTAGTTAACTAACTCAACAAAATACAAAAATTCAGGAACTGTTTGATGATGTGTTGAAACTTCATGCTGATTTCTAGGGTAAACCGTTGGTGAGGCCTCTGCACGACCTCGTCTGATTGGATAGCTGACTAGAATTTAGACACCTCATCTCCTACTCGATCAGATAGCAAAGCTCTTCCCATTGAAGGTGTCTGGGAACGCCGACTTTGAGTAGTCTCCGGTATACTTCATCCATCTTTGTATACTTGGCAAAAGTTCGCTTGACGATGAAAATGTATCAAATCTCATGCTGTATGCTGATGTCTGACTGTAAAGCTTCTAAGAATGCCTTGCCTATGATATTGCCCTGGATTCCCGAGAATTTCGAACTATCTTTAGCCATGGTGGCTAATTTCTTTTTATAATCAAACAATGTCATCAACTTGTCATTTATGACCCTTAAGCCAGGAAGGTCTTTGTTCTGTAGAACTTCAATTTTGCTGAAAAATATTTGTACTCCTATGTCCATAGTCTGGACCTTTTCCTCCAGCTGTAGCATCAATCCTCTTTTGGTTAGGACCCTTTTGACCTCGAGGATAGTTTTTGTCCTATCTTCAATTTTCAAATCCTCTAACTCTTCTTTTGTTTTTGAATTCAGGAATTTAATGATCTTAGTGGCTTCTGTGGGCATCTCTCCCAGTTTTGCTCTTATTTTCTCAATATCCTCCTTGCTTCTTTGCACTAGTTCGTTTTGCTCGAACATGATTTGTACCATAGGCCAAATTTCATTTACGGACTTGGTGATATCCATCCAGACACTTTCCTTGACCTCAACAAGTGTTTTGCCTGCTACTGTTTTCTTCTGAAGCTGTTGCAATTCCTGTTTGAGCTTGTCTGATGTTTGTTTCTCCTTGGAGTAGCTGTTTTGGTAAGAATACTTGAGTTCTTGAAGGTTCTCAACCTCCTTTTTAAGTTTGCTAATCTCCGTCTCTTGCAAATTCATCTCTTCCATGGATTTTACCAGTTCTACTGTCTTCTCCAGAGCTGTCAGTGGAGTTGCTGAGGGAATCTCTGCTGTAGATGTTGTGCTTACTCCTGTGAGTGGAACTGCGCTCAATGGAATGACTTCCATGGGATTTGATTGTTCCTTCTCTTTCAATAACCTTTCCAGTTCTGCTTCCATCTCTTTCAACTGTGCATTCTGCTCCATGATCAACTTGAGCATCTCATCCTTTTCACCTTCTGTCTCGGCTATCTCCTTTTCCTGTGCATCTTCCGTTGGTGGCAGTTTCAACTGTTTCCTTAGAGATGCTATATCGACATTTTTCTTTTTTAACATCTCCTCAACTGCTTTCACATTCGAGGGGTCATACCCGATCTTGAGGACCAATTCTTCCAACGTCTTAATTCTATTATCTTTTGCAAAGGATGATATCTTTTCTAATTTTAGCTGTGTCTGAACATTACTCAGAGATACCTGTAATTTAGCAACCACAGTAGAAGCATTTGCCAATGTGGAGAAAACAATTTCTCCAGTTTGCCTGTGCAGATCCATCTGATCAACGGGATGCACATCTCTAGTATGAAACTCGAATGTTGTTCTTTTGTAAAGTGATGGCTTTCGGGTCCAACACCTGTGCCTGCAAAAAATCCATGTGCATTCTACCCTTCTCTGTATCGAATGCAGACAACTGTCTGTGCTATGCAGTTGAAGTCTGTTTCCAAAATTGAGCATAAGTACTGCTGGTCAGTGTCTGATTTTTCTTTTTGATCAGGTCATACTTCTAAAAAACACTCAATTTTGGTCTTGCTTTGCTCGGCTAGTCGACTCGTGGAGTAGTTGTGGGATTCTTAGGCAAGACTGTAGACATGATCTGCTTGCTGCTTGTGCTAAGAAGTGGCCGATCATCTTTCATAGTTTCAGTGGATTGGATTCCATTTTCACCAGCTGTGTCAGGTGTGTGACTGGATTTTGGTCTTTTGGTGTGTAATTGGAAATCTTCAGCCCAGACTTCTGTGACGGAAGGCGAAGTATCCTTCCTGGATATTTTCTCTTTGGGAACCTGTGGTGTAGTTGTCTGTGAGATGGTGACCGAAGGGTCCTGCTGTTCTATCTCTACCAGAGTGTTCGGATCCCATTCTGTTTGATTTGCGAATTTCTCTATCTCAGGATTGGGCGTATGAACATATGGAATATTTTTATTTTTAACCCTCATTTCAGAAATTATCTCGCACAGATCATAGTGCCATAGGAAACTAATATGAAACTTCATTTCTTTCAACAGTTTGTCTGCTTTCTCCCCGGTGCCTCGGCTATTGCAGATGAAAGACCCTATTTTCCCTTTAATTCTAAGCTGTTGTTTCTTTTTCAGAGACACAAAATGTATGTCATCTGAGTCAATCATTTGCCTTATATACTCCAGGGAAAATATCCTCAAGGGTAGATACTTGAGAAATTTGTATGGAGCCAACTTGCATCCATATACTTTGATCTTGGTGTGATTTTGGTAGAGATACCAGTCTCCAGTCTTTGCAAGGTCTGAGAGATGTAAAATCCTCTGAATCTCCTCATTTATCCTTGGTTCAGGTCTGCCACTGAGCATGCTCACCACAAGATGGTAGAACTGCTCGATAAAATGTTTGAAACTGAACTCTGTTGAATTTTGTCTCAGTAGTGAAGTCCAAGTTGTTACCGCCTGCGACCTACCATCCACGCCCATTTTCTTCATTGAAAAGGAGAACCTGTCCGCTTGAAAGAAAGTGATCATGTAAGCCAGTATTGAGGAATACTGGAACATGCCTTCAGAGGCGAAGTTTAAGAATTTCTCGTGAATACTATCCGCCAGGAAAGTGCTGTAATCGAATTGCGTGGTGGGTTTTTCTTCTGTGGAGAAAATGGACAGAAAACCCAATATGGGTTCATCCACCCATTGGTCGGAAAAATAACCCATCAGAGCATAGAGCGACGAAATGATTTGGTTTCCCTTTATTGAGAACATGGAAGAAGGGTATGGGGGATTTGTCTTGGGGAGCTGAGTAGCCCGAGGGAGGAAAAGATCGAAGATCTGGGCTCTCTGAGGGAATGATAGTTTCTGGTACAACTCCGTGATGACTTCGAGATTGAAAGGGGACGTGGATTCAGCTCTGGGTATCTGCATCATCTGATCAATGTCTTCTGGTGTAATGAAGAACATAGTTTCTCCTGATGAAGAAATTATGGCTCTCTGGTCGGGGAGGTAATGAGCCTGGCATTTAAGGACGAATTTAGGGAAATGGTGAACCTGTGGGAAAATATATAGAGGAAGGTTGGAATCCTAGAGCCCAATCTCATCGCTCTGATCTAAGAAAACCTCTTTGAGCCATGACTGCAAGTCCGCGAAGTCAAATTCGCACCTGGTGTATGAGATTAAATGATCCTTGTCGACCAAATGGATCCTGTCGAGGTCGACAGGAGGCGGGAAGAAAGGGTTTTCCTCGGCTTCTGCTTTCTTTGATTTTGGCGCCATCACTGTGAAAATACCTACAAGTCAAACAAACGTTAGTGGGGATGACTGTGGTTTTGGACGGTTGACTGAAACGTAGAGAAAACGAGGAAAACTATGCTCTGGTGCGATGGGAAAAATATTCTCTGGTGAGATGACACAGTAAGCAATGGGAGAATGAAGGGAAAAAGGGTAGTTTTGAGAAAACAGATACCCGTTGGGCGCAGGAGACAGGTCAGCTGGCTAACAGATAAGTTAGCCAATAATAAATGGCAAACAGGTCTTTTAGAGAGTGAGATGGTAGGTAACAATGAATGACGACTACGACCGTGTGGCGTGGCGGGTGTTGATTGGAGAAATGACCATGGTGAAGGGACTTGTAACGGGTGAACATGGGGAATGGACTGACAGATTTATGAGACATGACCCTTAGGGAAAAGTGGAAAATGATGTCATGTGGTGACTGGCGTGTGTCAGAAAATGGTAAGCGGTGGGAGTCTGGACTAATGGGTTCCTGCCACAT